>JAOUQV010343859.1:0-10512 GCA_028565295.1 Aspidoras spilotus
AGTAAGAGCAGAGTGTGAAGGTTCAATTAGCAGGGTAAGAGCACAGTTTTGCTTAAAATATTGCAATGCACACAACAAGAAGAATGGTATAAAATCCCTCTGAGCACTGTGCAAGACTTGTATGTGCCATTCCTAAGACGAAATGGCGCTGTATTGGCTGCAAAAGGAGGCCCGACACTATATTAATAAAATATTGTCGTCTAAAACCAGGTGTTTCAGTTTCATTGTCTAACCCCTGTATAACCCAGTTCAAGATACAGATTTCAGTGTTATTTCTGTAAGTCTAACATTGGCACATGGCACTAGTTATGCTAATTAGAATTTACATAGATCAGGAAATAATGCATTCTATCAGAAACAATTGATAAAGGAAGTGGAATTATTCCTGACTGTCTGAACAGTTACGTCACTAACAGAGCCAGCATATAGTCTGCATAAATGTAATATAGTGGAAACAAATGAAAACTCAACAAAATCCAGCTTGTACTCAGGCAAGCTCTCCTTTAAGCTTAGGATGGTCCTGTGATTGCTGCATTAGAGCAAGTAATCTTTTTTAGACAGTGTAATAAAGACTGACTGTGTCCATTTAATGACAAATTCCAGTTTCTCACACTTCTATACAGAACTTCAGCATCATCTCTCCTCCAGACCTGAAATGTTCAATCTCTATTTCATCCAATCTAGGTCCCTTTTATTCTTTCATTTTTTTCCACTTAATCCACCGGGGGTCACAGCCCGAAAGATGCCGACCTGGGAACTCTGGACGCATGGGCAGGAACAACTCTAGACAGGGAACAGGGTCACTGGACACATACACACACTAAGGGCCAAATTAGAGTCACCAATTAACCACCTGGGGATTGAACTTGGGTGTATTCAAGATTACCAGGATCTTGCAGGACCAGCAATGTATGACCAGTGTTGGTGGAAATAACTGTCCCTTTACAATCTCATTGGACGCATTATAGGACTATATGTTTTATTCAATGCAACTATTTTTATAATTTGTACAAAAGTTCAACTTATGCATGAGTATAAGTATAAGTACTTGGACGTGCAATACCTTATCCACACAGATGGACAAAAAAATAATAAGTTATATAATAAGTACAGAATTACATGTATATTAAAAAACAGTATTTGGTTTATTTTTTTATTTAATTAAATAATACATAACAGACACAAGGATACATCAACAGACAAGTCATGGATGAAAAACATTATGGCTGCACTAGTGATGATATGGGCAGAATGAATTTTTTTTTTCTTATTTCGGCTTTTTCCCTGTCACCAGGGGTCACCACAGCGAGTCCCTTTCATTAGGATCTGGCACATGTTTTACGCCGGATGCCCTTCCTGACGCAACCTTCACCCTTTCGGGCTTAGGACCGGACAATTTAGCTTCTCCAATTCACCTAGAATGACAATTTAGCATTTCCAATTTACCTAACCTATGGCCTGTGGGAGGAAACCGGAGCACCCGGAGAAAACCCACCGAAACACTGGGAGAACATACAAACTCCACATAGAAATTCTCGAGTGCTCTTGCTGTGAGGCCACAGCACTGTGCCACCTTGCCGATATGGGCAGAATAAAATATTAATCATAAATAAGGGCAATACATTACCACATAACCGCTGTGCAGTGAGACGATAAGTTTTTTCAACGACTCTGACATTTGTGTAGTCCAGAGGTCATTTTTGTTCACGGTTAGGTACTTACCGTAATTTTAAATCATCTTTATATAAAAAAAAACCCCGATGTATCTATAGACCTGTCAAATTAGAATGAATGTGTAAGTTTGGAGGATTCCCAGTGTAAAATGGCAGCAATCTTTGGAACTGGAAGAAAACGGGAGATCCTTATTGGAAAAATTCAATCTAAATCCCTCCCCAGTATATAAATGAACAAACACTTAATCATGACAAGATTGACAGCTGGTTATATTAAACTTAACAGTGCTTTGTTGTACTTCGTTTCAAACCCTTTCTGCATAATTTGTTTATGTAAAGCACATTGAATTGCCTCTGTGTACGAACGTTGTTATATAAAGTGGCCTTGCCTTGCCTACATTAAAATTATTTGTAAAATACCAAACAGGTGTACATGGGGTTTCTGGAGCCAGAGAATGTTCAGCATGACATTATACAGTATCCTGCAGTAAAGTACATTTTGTAGTATATGTTGTAGTAATCAATCTGATCAAAGTTGGAGTGATTTTCACTGCTGCAGAGAAGGTAAGGTCTAAACACTGATTGTGAAGTGTGCAAATTACTCATGTGAAAGAAGAAGCACACATTTATTACAAGTGTATAGCAGTATATTATGATGCTTTAATTAAAAGTCATAATATAAAGATGAAGGAAATTAAGCTGAAATTTAGATATGTTTCGATACCTATATGAAGAAGCATGCCAAGGCTTTCAGCTCAGTACTGGTGGTGAAGATGTTCTATGTTAACTTTCAATATACTGCCACAGCCTGAAATTTCCATACAGCTTTTGTGGGATCCCAATAATAGTTGGTTCAAGTGGTCTGCTATTGATCTTTGGTATACTTGTCATAATTATTTTCCTACACTGACCAATTTTCTCTCCACGTGTTGGTGAGAATTGTTGCATAAGTTCTTTCCCTCTCTCAGTTTGCCACTATTTTCCCTTAATTTCATTCTTATAGTCATTCTCTTGTCTCCATCCGTAAAGTCACTTCAAGAGAGTGTTTTGTAGGTTGAAATCTGTTGCAGTCTCCTTTTACATCACATCTTGAATCTTTTTCTGTTGCTGCTGAATCTTCTAATCAAGTGAATCTTGAGAACGACAGAGGGTGTTCCTCAGATGTGGTTGTATTAACACAATGTGTTGTTGAATAGAAGAAATTATGTGGTTGAGTCCAATCACTTTGTTTCATTTGTCTGATTTTGTTCTTTTTATTCAATTCAATGCAATTTTATTTATAAAGCGCTTTTAATAATGGACATTGTCCCAAAGCAGCTTTACAGAAAACGTTATATATACAATATTCCAACAGGGCCTTTTCAGCAAGGTCCTTAAGTTTGCTGTTCGCTGCCTGATCAGACACCTGACCTTGTCCTTAAGAAAACACATAATATCCAGTTACAACCAATACGTGGAGTGATATTAGTGATATTCATTACTTTATGCTCAACACACATTTGATTTTTTTTAGTAGCCAGAAATGAATTGCACTTCATGTTGTCATCTCTTGTTCTGCTCTGATGATTTCCAGTTCCTTAATTTCAAATTCCATAAATCTAAAGGAATAGAGATATGTCTAGATTTTACAGTTTAAATCAGAAACATCTGCTATAGGTTACAATGGAAGTTCTGCCTTCTGTAAAATGTCATGAAAATGTCATCAAATATGTGTATTTACATTGCAACATTTTCAGTAATGATTCCTTCCATGAAAACCAATGAAACACAGCTTCAATTGAGTTATATGGGCCTTATTAATGGAGCTGCATGATGTGCAGCAAAGCAAAACATTCTTCGGAAACATACATCAAAAAAGTTAACTCCACAGAAGCTGAGTGTCTCTGGGAGTAAATGGGTAGTGGACGTGAGTAAACTGGGAATGTGGCTTTTGCATGATGATTAGGGGAATTGACAAAGTAGCTGGATCTCTAGCATTTTAAAATTATACTTCGTGGAGGAAAAGGATTCTTGACAAGTGAAGTTGAATGATCTTCATTACTTGGCATCAGTTGCATTGATGAATATTTTATGTTGTACATATATTGTTAAAAATGTACATTTATCCTTCCCATGTTTGTTCCTGTGCTAATTTCATGTAAGGTCTAGAGAGAGGAAAAATACCAGCAAGCTAACCAGCATTTTGTGTGTAATAGCAGACAATGCTACCATTGTTCATTTAATTTGATTTTCAAGTCGTGACTTGCTGAGCAATTTGAGGCAATTGTTGGTCATGTTAGTATAAACATTGTGTGAATGTGTTGTGGAATTATGACAGTTTACCAACATAACATTGGGATATATGGGCCATTTTACAGTTACTGGTCCCAAATGACTCAAAACTTTAAGTCAAATGAAAAAATATGTTTAGGGTTGAGGAATAAGCATCTCTGTCATTTGATTGGATCAAAGGGATTATAAATTATGTGGATTATGATTATTGTTGTGGAGTGACTGCAAAGTAAATTTTCATGATCACTTACATTATAGAAGCTATAAATACACCATATTGCCAAAAGTATTTGCTCGCCCATTCAAATTATCGGAATCAGGTGTTACAATCACTCCCATGGCCACAGGTGTATACAGACAAGAACCTAAGCAAACAAACATTTGTGAAAGAATGGGTCGCTCTCAGGAGCTCAGTAAATTCCAGTGTGGAATTGTGATTAGGATGCCACCTGTGCAACAAATCCAGTCCTGAAATTTTCTAAAATTACAAATTCAAATTCAGTCGTGAAATTAGTCAACAATCTTATATAAGCTGTATTGAAAGTGTTTGGGAATGACAGCAACTCAGCCACAAATTGGTCATGTAAACTGGCCGCTAGTGCGAAGAGGTCGCCAACTTTCATGTAAATCACTACAGACCTCTAAACTTCATGTGGTCTTCATGTGGCTCAAAAACAGTGCTCAGAGAGCTTCATGAAATGAGTTTTCATGGTCAAGCAGCTACATTTGTGAGTGAAGGCAGGTGAGCAAGTACTTTTGGCAATATGGTGTATCTGACAGAATTCCTTATTTGAAAATCCCAGTTTAACTGCTTGTCATTTTAGCAGGAAGCATAACCGCTGTCATCTAAGACTGTTTGCAAAATATGAAATGAGTAAGAATTTCTAATATTTTACAATTTACTTTAATAAAGAGCTTTGATAATTATATTATTTTTAGTTTATTACAATGAGTTGTAACTATAAATACCATAGAATCGAAAGATGTTGTATATTGATATATATATATATATATATATATATATATATATATATTATACATACAATTCTGATTTAAATAACAGCTTGAACGGAAGGTTTTATATTTTACAGACATGTGGGCTATGTCGTAGTAATTCATCCAATCAAAGTTGGAGCACTTTTCCCACTCGGAAAAGCCGGTTTTCACTGCTGCAGTGAATGGAATGCCTTTACACTGATTGTGAAGGGTGCAAACTGATCGTCTGAAAGACAAATAGGCACATTTATTACTAAATTATAATACTATAATATAATGCTTTAATTGAAAGACAATATACATATGAAGAAAGTCAATCTAATAAATCCATCCATTTGGACTTTTTTTATAATTTAAACTTACATGAAAAAGCAAGAGATGGCTTCCAGATCAGAGCTGGGTCTCGACGGCAGGGACGGCTATCAGCCGCAGATCCCATCAGGTCCGCCGCTGAGTGTTCTCCTACTTCTGATCTCACCAGGTCTGCTGCTGAGCCCGCCCTCTCTGTTCGCTGTGGTCCACTTATCCCATCCCATCCCAGTTTGCTTACAGGCATAGCTATCATACTGTATGTCAAATATATAGTGTAAGATATTTTTTTGCACTGTCTTGTATTTATCGTTCTGTATTGTTTCGTATTTATTGTTTGTACTGTGTTTACTGTTTGCACTTGTGCACTTTAATTGAGACTTGAAGATAACAGCAAATGTGTCATTTTGTTTTATTCTGTAAATTATTGACATTTCTCATGAATTACAAATAAAAATACTGTATTTTCTTTTAGAAAACAACTTATTTTATATAAACATAAGCATATAAACTCCGAACATAAATTTCCCAGGTCTCCGCATCCAGGGATCAAACCCAGTTCTGCCTGCTGTGAGCCCAAATCATAACCTACTGACCCAATAATGGACAAAATAATAAAACAGTTACTCTTCAACAGCACAGTCTTGAACTTAGAGGTCCAGATATCAAATATATTGTGGAATAACCGTGATTTTGTTTTACCCCAGCTTTTAAACATCTTGGCATTCTTTCCACCAGACTTTAACATTGCTGTTAGACCATGCTATTAGGTAGACTTGGCAGGTCACCGGACAGCAGGGGGCAGCATACATTTAACTCGATCAATAAAACTCAGATCAAATTAGTATTGCGCATGCGCACGTTACCGGATATCCTGTGGCTAAACCGGAAGAGAAAAGAAACAACACGTGTTTATGAATAGTACGCATGTGAATTTTTTGAATTAAAAAACTGATAAACTCCGACAAAACCCGGAAGAAAAGACATATTCAACTAGAGATATTCAGTCTGTAGAATAACCGCCGCCATGTTCTTGCAGTTTTACCTGAACGAAAATGGGGAGAGAGTTTACACGCTGAAGGTGAGCCATCATTGACCGCGTTCGGAGTGATTATACAAGTGATATTCTTCTCCGATTTTCCTAAATTAAGAGGCAAAGGACAGTCGGTATAATTTTTAAGTCATCAAACCGTTAGAGTTTTTACCTTCACAATTCTAGCAGCCATTGAACCTGTGAGATTTTGGAGAGTTTCTGACTCCCACCCTCATAGATCGTTTGCCTGATGAAACCCCAGTGGTTATCAATCGAGCCTTGAGACACATTACCTTTTATGTGTTTATTTAAAAACCAAAAAAATAAATGGGTCTAATTTTCGTAATGATTGAGAATGATGTGTACACTTTATTAGGTTCTGCTTTAGTTCTTCGTGAAATACTTTTCAGAACAATCCGTTCTCTCTCTCATGATTATGGAACAGTAACAAAAGCCAGAGGATCAGATAGAACTAGCAAATATTATGAATATTTCCCTTGAAGCATTTTGGTAGATCCAGATAAACTGGACTTATTTTACTGGCTTTTTAATTAAAATGGCTGTCATTTTCATTAAGTATGGATAATATCTAAGCATGAGTCACAATTGTTAACACAATAGCTTAATTTTATTTTAATCAACTTGCAGAAAAGAGAAATACATCTTGTTTATTTAATCATCATACATTTATTTTTATCCACCTGTCATGTTTTTATTTCCTCATTCACCTCTTCATATACAAATAACATGCACAAAGTTACAATAATTATAGTCACCAGATAAACCTTTGGACAAAATGCTTGTGTAAATCTTTTGTCAAATGTTGTCAAAAATGCAAAAGTTGGGCAGCCATTTACATCAGTGCATTCATTTGTGTTTATATGGCCAAAAGAATATTTTTATAGAAAATTCACCCTGTATATTATAAAGTATACAGCGGGCAACTATATTATAACAATAATTATTCTATTATTGGCCAGCTCTCTTTAAATGTAATCTTTTTTTTTTTTTACAGAAACTGGATCAAGAGGGCAGGCCAACCAGCTCTGCCCACCCTGCTCGCTTTTCTCCTGATGACAAGTTCTCCAGACACAGAGTGACCGTGAAGAAACGCTTCGGACTACTTCTCACGCAACAGCCACGCCCTGTCCTGTGAAATGCAGAGAACATAGACATTTATTGAAGAAGGAATGTGTGTTGGGTGCATGTGAATATGTTCAAGATCATGTTGTTAATGATGTATACTGTTAGCAAACATTAACAACACAAAGCTTTTTTTTTCCCCACGTTTTTGTTACAATGTGTGTCTGAATAAAAGATTTGTTTTACAGTATGCTGCGTTGTTTTTGAAAGACTATGTAACCCATGATGCATTGCGAAAGAGGAAGCAAGTAGGAGGAGCTTGAGTTCGCGCTGTCAAGTAGTTAGGACAGCGGGGTTTGACTTGACACAGGGACCGGAAACGCGTTAACAAGAAAGCGGTTGTTTTTTTGTTTGCTTTTTAGGTTCTTGTTCTTATAGTTTCGTAAGATTTTTCATGGACTACCCTGGAAGATAGGAGTCAAGGTAATTTTTTTAAATCCTTTGCGTAAATAAAAGGTGTCGGGGTATTTTGGGCAGCAGTGAGTAATGCCAGGTGTAATCACTGCAAGACTTTGTTCTCAGGGACGTTCGTAATGCACCTGTACCGCAATGCTTCCGTTTCATTATGTGTTTAAGTGAATGGGTAAACAACGCGATTTTTTGTATGGACAAACCGGTCTAATCTGGAATGGCTTAATGAATTCCGGCTACACGGTTAAGTTTCTCTCCTACGGAATTTGAAATGCCGCATCAGCTTTGTTACTGCACGAATTGGAGGTTGTAACGTTCAAATTGTCTTCCACTTGTGAGAAACAAGCACACGATCTGCTCTAAAAAACTATACGTGTGGCGTATTAATGAATATACTTCGAACACTCTTAAAATTGACAAAATGCGTTTTTTATTAAATTCCCTAGCGCTGCGTCTCCGTGGTGTCCAAGCCATTCAATGTGTTCCCAGGGTCCTAAATACACCCGGTTTATGACGCCGTAAATGAACGTGACGAAGGTTTCTAGTATTCATCTTACACATACGCGCTTCCAGCTATTAGCCTTCCTGGCTAATAGCTGTTTGGTCCAGCATTTTTAATTAATGATAGCACACATATTTAATCCATAAGGAAGTGAAACCATGTTCACTGCAGAAGCTCTGTCAGTACACCTTACTAGGCTTGATGCTCGCCTTTCAGATCAGCCATATGTGGCCGGCCACTGTAAGACCTTCGGCTAGATATCTACTGATGTTATTCCAGCTTTTGGTACCTCTGGGATACCAAGGTATGGGAAGAAAAACACCTAAGTGCAGCTGTTGCTGAAACACTGGAAACGGACCTCTTGTCTTATGTTCCCCAGTCACCCCTACATATACAATACATGCTCTCTCAGGGTCATATATTCTCCAATCAGTACATTACATTTTTCAGTTAAAAGTGGGTACGAACGTGGCATAATTCGAATTGAGAAATACCCCTATTGTACAGACGTGTAGGTTCTAAGGTCCTTATGTCACAATGAGCTTAGCTCAAAAAGTATTCTGGAAAATCTGGCAGTAACAAGTCCACAAAAGTCACCACCCGATGCTTGATAAAATGGGCAGAACAAGAATAACACACTTGGTTAAGACGCATACTTTTGCAATGGGACAGTGCTGATGTTTCGAAGACTGTGATGTTTTACATGATCGCAAATACAGGAACGAACCCATATTGCGAAACGCCCAGGGTCTTGGTATGTTCCCCAGTTCTATATATGGGCTTTCCCAGGGTCTTATATTTCCCATATTTATGACATAATGGTAACAACAGAGTACAAATAGTACACAGTACAACAAATATTAATGACAAAGGGTCATAAGTATGTCCTCTAGTTTTTAATAATTCCTTTCATCTTATTATATTATATTCTATTTCATTTACTTAATGGTAATCTGAAAAAGATGTTCCCAAGCTCTTTATTCGCTTAGTAAGATATGAGATATTGTGGTGCAAATCATCTCTTATTAATGTGTGTGTGAACAGGATTGCTTAAAATTTACCTCAGAGTCACACATGTCATTGAATTACAGAACATACCACTATGTTTTCTTTTTATTGATTCAGTGAATGTCTTAGTTTGTGTACATAAACTATTATTTTTAAAATAAAATAAGACCTTGTTGATCCCTGATGGCAGGTCTGGTTGCATACGAGTAAATGAGTACAAAAAGTTATAAACAAACTATATATAAAGCAATGTAATATAAGGTGTAATAATAATTTATACATAGAAATTATATTGTATGTATGCACTGAACTATCACTGGATTAGGAAAAATTGGTAGCTAGCATATGATCACTTATAAAGTGCCCCAGTGGGTGTTTACATCACATGACCTTTAAATAAGGTATTGTTCTGTCCACTACACAGCAGAAAGCAACATTTACCAACTATTGTAAATTGAGCAACTTGAGCGACTTTGCAGAAAGTCGTGCTAGTGTTTTAGAAACAGCTGCAACTGTGTTTCAATACCACATTATCGCTGGTGTGCCTAGAGTGCAATAACCATCAACAAACATCTATTAAATGGCTGGCCATGTGCCCAGGCTAGTGTCCTACTAGCAAGAAAAGTAGTAGAGAGCTACTGCATATGACAGCATATTATTATTATTATTATTATTATTATTATTAAATTTGCAGATTATGTTGTCAGATATGCAATGTTAACAGACATGTGGATGTGATAATTATGTTTTACAAACCCTATTCCAAAAAAGTTGGAACAAAGTACAAACTTTAAATAAAAACATGATGCAATAATTTACAAATGTCAAAAACTCGTATTGTGTTTACAATAGAACATAGACAACATGTAAAATGTTGATAGTGAGACCTTTTGAAATTTCATTAGAAATTTCGTGACAGCAACAGATTTCAAAAAGTACATAACAGAGTCATTACCATGACTGGGTATAAAAAGAGCATCTTGGAGTGGCAGTAGCTCTTAAAAGTAAAGATGGGAAGATCACCAATCCCCTCAATTCTGCGCCGACAAATAGTGGAGCGATATCAGAAAGTTCGACAGTGTAAAATTTCAAAGCGTTTGAACATATCATCATCTACAGTGCATAATATCATCAATATATTCAGAAAATCAGGAAGAATCTCTGTG
>JAOUQV010343869.1:5573-20620 GCA_028565295.1 Aspidoras spilotus
TGATTTCCAGTTCAGAGAGTCAGGTATCTCGGTAATAAAGATCTGCATTAAAAATGTTCCTTATTTTTATTATTATTATTTTTTATTTATTTATTCGTATTCAAACTGAATATATGACGACTAATTTCAGACCATGCACCTTTACAGATAGATCTTAGTCTCACAGAGTAGAGCCCTCAGTGACGTTTTTAACCCAACATTACTTGGGAGAGAGGTTCTGTTTAAAGATTTAAGATTCTATTTGTTTTCTTCTTTGACACAAATTAGACTCTAATTCCCCACTATGGCAAAAAGCTGTTTTTCCTGGTGAGAGAATTTCATATGCTTCTTATGCTAAATATACCCAGAAGTTGTTAAATGACTTCTCTAATTTGATACTCTGTTTAGATAATTATTCTTTCTATAATTATTGCTGATGTAAATTTGGTCAGGGGGCAGTGTGTGTGTTTTCAGGGGCAGAAGGACTTTATGCAATTTTATGTCACATTTGGTTCTTTTTTTTAAGCAAAACTCTGCTTTTTATTTCACTTTTTTTGTTTTCTAAAAAGGAAATATGTATGTAATATGTTGGGTAATATAAACCTTGGGTTAATGTTGCATTTTACTGATAATTTGTATAATTTCTTTTATTCTTAGAAATGCTGAATCATTCTATGACTAATTTTTAAAACATAATATTAATATTAGTACATTTTACTCAGCATATTGTCACTGACCCTACACACTCGGGTTGTAAAACATTTGAGCAATTTTTTTCATTTGTCCTTATTGGAAAAAGGTACTTTAAAAACTGATGACGTGTGTGACCGTAGAAGTATTTGCCTTTGTTTAAACAATTGCATTATATGGCTTAGTTGACCCATCTGAAAAAATGGTTGGAAAGAAGTGTCAAGTAGGAACAATCCAGCAAACAATTCAAAAGAAATTCATAGCATTCAATTATCAATGCTTTGCTCTCTCGTTACCAATTTGGGGGGAGGTGATTGCGGTCTTTTCAAAGAATTGGTGGCCAGCATTAGATTCCTGTTCTTGGTCAGCAAACATCCATGCATAGAACTATCATGGAAATGTTTTTTTATTTTTTATTTATTTACAGGTCACATGGTACCAGATACTGATTCAAAATATTTTGGTAGATGTTGATGCAACTATTCTGTGGAAAAAACTCACCTGAACTTGTAACAAGTGCAACAAAATACATGGAGTACATGGTTACCATTAGTAATACACTATGCTAAGAGGGACCCAAATCTTGCAGTGCTAGACGTGTCCCCCTTCTTTAGCCAGTACATATACAGGTTTACCAAAGAGCATATGGATGATCCAGAAGAGGATTGGGAGAATAACATGTGGTCAGATGAAAGCCATATAGAACTTGTAAAAACGCAACTCTGGTTTGGAGGAAGAGGAATGTCAAGTTGCGTTCCGACGACATTTTACATCGCATACCAAACGTTAGCTTTGGGGCTGTTTTTCTGCAAAGGAGACAGGATGTCTTATCCATGTTAAGGGAAGAATGAATGGGACCATACATTGGGAGACTTTAAGCCAAAACCTCTTTCCAACAGTGAGAGCATTGGGATCATTGTCATGCTGGAAGACTTGCCACGTTCGGGCAATTAAGTGGCTTTGTAAAAGGCATTTTAATAGTTTTATTATTGACGATACTTTTCTCGCATGATAGTCTCTCATACTTGGTGTACTTTAAGTTGAACATTGCAGATCCTCATCTTTTTAAGTAGTAGAACTATTTACTAGAATCAGTGGCAGACTAAATTCTTTGGCATGTGTGTGGGGCCCAGCAAAAGACTTTTGCTCAGTACTGTATGTATATCCATACATACATACAGCGCAGCCTAAAATTATTTATACCCCTGGCAAATTTTGACTTGGTTATTTTTGTTTAGACATGCATACAGTACTGTGAAAATATTGCAATCAATGAGTCAGGTTCAAACACACAGCTGTACATGTCAGAAAACCACTTCTACACCAAAACTTGTACCATTTCGGACATGTCCAAGCGGTGGGTCAGACAGCATATTAACATCCGTCAATGGTGGGAAAGATTTTGTGCAGTTTAGTTTTTGATTAGTGAACCTGAGAATCACCTTCAATTGGATTAGCTGGTGTTAATAAAGCAAGATCGGGTCCTACCATTTTCCCCCCTCCAAACATCATCTCCAATCTGCATTCCCAGCTCCTCCTCCCAGGAGTTTTTCCAAAGAGTGTGTGGTACACACCGCTTGTTCAGAAAATATATTTGCAAAGCCTGAGGTCAATATTTTGGATTCAGGAAGACTCAGCAAAAGCTTATAAATCATTTTATCTTCTGGGAGAGACTCAGTTAGGAATACATTGATGGACATAATTCCTAATCTGCAAGTATCGAAAAAAATGTTGGTAGAGAGAACTTGTCTTTTAACTGAGAAAATGTTTATTAAAATATAAATCTTTTAGAGTGACTAAACCATTTAGCCTCCAACTGTTAAACCCGTCTGATGGGGGCATGGATGATGGTGTCTGGTAGGCCATAGCCCTTCCTGATTTGCTGCCGTATTTTAAAGCAATTAAAAACGATCACATTATTTATCTTGGCATTCACAGGAGATCTTGGCGATGAGACGAGAAGTGCTGGACAGGAACTGTTTATCATTCATTTAAATGGCAACCCAGGGGTAGTATTGACTGATATCTCTGTATTATACCCTTCCTGCCAATAGACCAATGCTCTAGCATTTGCTGCCCAGTAGTAGTAATACAGGAAATATAGCAGTCCTAACCCACCCATTTCCCTTGGTTTGTGTAAATGAATTTTTGAAATTCTGTGGCTTCGAAACCCCAAATAAAAGGCAGAAATATCAAATCCAAATATTTGAAAAATGATCGTGCCAAAAAATAGGTACATTTTGAACGAGATAAGAATCTTGGCAAGGAAACTATTTTGATGGCATTTATTTGACCCACTAAGAGGAAGAGTCCTCCATTTTCCTTCCTTCAATAATGAAATATTTACTTCATATAGTGTGGATGCAAATTTCTGGGTTCCAAATGAATGATTAAACATTAATCGTTGAATGAAGAATGGGAGTAATCATCTCAGAATATTTTTTGTATAGCTCAATAACAAAACCATCTGGGCCAGTGGCCTTGTCATTAGGGAACGATTTTATAGCATCCAAAATCCCTTCCTTGGTGAAGTCGGAGTCCAAAGCTTGTTGAGCAGCTTCACTTAATATAAGTTTCTCCAGCCAAAATTCTCCAGCCAATCCGAAACAATCCCTTTTGCTTTTGACTTGTACAACTGTACATAATCCCTAAAACAGTTGTTCACTATTTTGGGATCAATAACCAATTCTCCTGTCTTTGATTTAATTTTGTGAATAGTTCTACTAGCTTGCAAGCCTCTTAACTGTTGGTCTAGTAATTTATGGGACTTGTCCCCTAACTCAAACTGTTTGTCTGATCTTTAACTACTGCTCACATACCTGACACTAGGATAGTGTTATATTAATATTTGAGTTTAAGAATATTTTGTAAAGTGGTAGGGCTGAAGAAAGTGCTATAGGCAAGTTCCAATTGTGATGGTTCAGTTTCAATTTGTCAGACGCTGCCGCCTTTCCTTTTTCAATGAAGATTTAAAAGATATGACCTCGAATCACAACTTTAAAATGTTTCTCATAGAGTGGAGTCTGTGACTTCCAAATTGTCATTGTTCCCCATGAATTTAGAGATCTTAGATATGTTGACAGTGATGCATTGTAAAACAATGATGGGCGCAGACACCATTTAAACGGCTGTTTCCTACGATTAAAATCAAAAACCAATTAAGTTGGAGAGTGATCAGAAATCAGTATGATATTTCAAAGCACATTACATTTGATATCAATTATAAAGTAATCTATACTTGAAAAAGACTTGTGAATGTGAGGGGGGAAAAAAATAATCTCTATCTGTCTAATGTCCCAGCCTCCAAATATCAACCAGATTCATGGATGACATTAAATCTTTTTAAACCGTGGAGGAGCCAGACGACTGATTAGGCTGAACTGACCTATGCAAATGGCTATCCAGCACACAGTTGAAATTGCCACCTACAATCAAATGTGTATCAGAGAGATCAGGTAGGGAGTTAAATATTCTACAGAAAAAAAAAATGGGTCATCAAAATTTAGACTGTATACATTAAGAAGGGTAACATGAAATGAGTAAATGTAACCAGTTACTAAAATGAACCGACCTGTAGGATTACTGACAGTGGAAATATGCATTAAAGGTACATTCTTACGAATTAAAATTGACACTCCCAAAGATTTACTGGGAAAAAGTGGACTGAAATCTTTTGGCCCAGCTACATCTAAGTAGCTTTTCTTTTGAGGGTCTTATGTGTTTCTTGCAGGTGCACTATATTAGCAGATAAAGATTTTGAATGAGAGAATAGTTTAGCCCTTTTAAGCACATGTCCAAACCCACGCACATTCCAGCTAATAAGTGATGCCACCACCTGCAATTGATGTGCATATAGGTTTTGCATTGTAGCAGTGTACAAAGTGGCCTGAAAAAATAATAATAAAGACCAGAGAACAAAATAAACAAACAAGAATCTCACCCCCTCTCCCACTTTTCCAAACAAAGTGAGAAAACAAACCCCACATATTTATTTAGGGGCTGCCGGACCATACAGAAACAACCGGCAAGTAGGTTAACGCAGGCTCCCCACGCCCTCTTCACTAATGAGGCACATACCTTTTAAGTAGTCATAACAATGTCCTGCGGTGACGAAAAAAACTTTGTCCATGGTGCCACTAGAGACCCGCAGCCGTGCCGGGTAGAAGAAACTGCTCTTAACGCAGTCTAGCATCACAGAGTTGCTTGTGTACATGATCATATGTCAGGCGTTGTTTCATCACCTCCGCCGGGTAATCAGGAAAGAGGTGAACCGTTTTAGCGAAGAGGAAATTGTTGCCGGGCCAGCTGTAATATTTTCTCCCTCAGTTGGAAATGATGGATCCGTGCTATCATTAGGCGCGGGCGTGAGTCTTTTCCGGAAAGCTGTCTTCCCAGATGATGCGCTCTGTCCATTTCCAGAAGCTTAGGAAAGTTATCAGCACCCAGCAGGGTGCCACAAACTCCGGATGTCCAGTCTCAATTTTCTCAGGCAAGCCAACGATTTTAATATTCAAATGCATTTTCGTACATTTCTGCTCAACAAGCGTGAGGCTGCAGTCATGCTTGGCGCTAGCATTTTCCGCTTCATGTATTCGGTTACCGAGACTTGCCAGCGTTGCTTGGGTGGATGCCAATGATGTTTCTTTCAGTCATTGCTTTGGTCATACAGCGTGTTACTGTGGCTCTTGCTGAGTGAAGCTAGAACAGCCACTGATGTTTCTACATCAGTGACTGTTTTCATGCATCCACATTCTCTTATCCAACACTGAACCAGTTTCACGAAATTTGGCAAGCAGTTTGCTAACTGTAGCATAGAAGATGGGTGGTCTCTTAGGGTGTCTTGCATTGAAATCTGCAGCAATGACCCCGGGTACTGCGTTCACCAGACATCAACACAATTTATATCTGCTCTTTACATAATAACCTGTCAATGGCTGGAGAAGCTTGTAAATAACTCATGAAAGAATCAAGTTATGTTAAAACTAAGCGCACCATTGTTTGTCATGACCTTTCCTGTGGATCTAAAGTGGCCGACTTCAAAATGGCCACCATGGTCATCTTGAAGTTTCCCCCTCTCATACACTAATGTGCCAGTGTGTGTATATAATTTTATAAGAATATTGTGAAAAGGTTTAATATTGAAGACACCTAGTGCCACACTCTGATCAGCTAATTAACTCAAAACACCTCTAAATGCTTTTAAATGGTCCTTCAATCTAGTTCCATAGTCTCCACAATCATAGGAAGATTGCTCACTTCAGTTGTGTTGGCATAAGCAGGGCAAGGCACATGGTCAATGCTTAAGAGGATGGCTGTTCACAGAACTCTGTCAATAAACATTAGTACAGAGGCAAAGGGAAGGAAAAGTAGTAGTAGAAAAGCGTACAAGCAATAGGGATCATCGCACCCTGGAAAGGATTGTGGGGGGGGGCATTCAAAATTGTGGGGAGAGTTACAAAGACTGGACTGCAGCTGGAGTCTGCTTCAAGAACCACCAAAAACAGTCATATGCAAGGCAAGAGTTTCAGCTGTTGCATTCCATGTGTCAAGCCACTTCTGAACAAGAGAGCACCAGAAGCGTCTAAAGACAAAAGGGACTGGACTGCTTCTGAGTGGTCCAAAGTTATCTAAAGAAAGTACATTTTGCATTTTCTTTGGAAATCAAAGTCCCAGAGTCTAAAGGAATAGGGGAGAAGCACAGAATGTCTCTTGAGGTTTAGTTTAACGTTTCTACAGTCAGTAATGGTTTGGGAAGCCATGTCACTTGCTGGTGTTGGTCCACTGTGTCTTCTGAGGTCCAAGGTCAATGCAGCCTTCTACCAGAAAGTTTTAGCACACCTCATGCTTCCTGCTGCTGACCAACTTGTAGGATATGCTGATTTTATTTTCTAACATGACTTGGCACCTCACATGATGCCAAAGCTACAAGGACCTGATTTAAGGACGTTTCATGTTCATACTTTTCAGTTGACCAGAATTTTTAAAAATCCTTTTTGTATTGGTCTAAAGTAATCATCTAATTTTCTGAGATACTGTTTTTTTTATTAGTTGTCAGTTATCAAATCAAAGAAATAGACTTGAAATATCAGTCTTTGTATAACAAATTCAGATAATATACAAGTTTAAATTATTTTTTATGGAATTACTGAATAAATTAACTTCATCTTATTGTATGACCTGTGTGTGCATGCACTAATGCTTTCTTTGTCTAAAATAATAAACTATATTATTTTTATGTTGATTTTGCTCCGCAGGTCAGAAGGAGACCCCCGTCTTTGCACTTTCTCCTCTTCTGAGGTCCGATGATTGGGCTAAAAATCTTTTTCAACATAGCGGTCAATGGGAATTTAGATGCACATTCTGTGGATACGCTTGCAGCACAAGGTTCCAGCACATTTACTACTATTACAACTGTTTATAGTATTTTGTGTATTAGGTTTAAATCACTGCTTGAATTAATTAATTCGGCCACTTCAGTTATATCGTATGTAGATATAAAGATAAAATCAAATGTTGCATATAAAGTTTATTTGTATCAAGCAAACTTTATTTGCAGTAATGTTGTTCCTATATGTAGTGTGTCTTCGTATTCAAGTGAACACTGATACTGTGAAAAGGGTAATATTAACACGTGTATAAATATTGCTATACATTTTTCTATACATGGGTAAAATAAAACGGGTTCTTGGAAACACTGAAGAGCAAGCGATCATGGGTCATTTTGCCAGACTGAATTAAATATTCCATGGTTTGTCACTAAAATAAGTATTGTAAGACCAGATATGTTTCTGTAATATAATATTCATTAATGCTATGGTAGGAATTAGTAGTGCACAGCTGTATGGTCAACTGCCTGGCCAAGAAATTGGACTGCCTTTAGCTTTGTTTACGACATGCATTTGCTGTAGAATTGTTTTGATAAGCTTCTGCAATGTCAAGATTTATTTCTATCCTTTT
This sequence comes from Aspidoras spilotus, assembly GCA_028565295.1. Classification (NCBI taxonomy): domain Eukaryota; kingdom Metazoa; phylum Chordata; class Actinopteri; order Siluriformes; family Callichthyidae; genus Aspidoras; species Aspidoras spilotus. The sequence continues at coordinate 13,200 of JAOUQV010343869.1, forward strand.
AGTTTTCCATTAATTTTTCACCAAGATTTGCTTTGATAGCAGAGTATTATTGCTGCGCAAAGCCTTCTTTAGCACATCCCAAAGATTCTCAGTAGGATAAGGTCAGGACTCTGTGGTGGCCAATCCAGGTGTGACAATGTTGTCTCGTGCTCCCTGAACCGCCCTATCACAATTTGAGCTCAATGAATCCTGGCATTGTCATCTTGGAATATGCCCGTGCCATCGGTTGGATGGTGGGTGGGTGTGTTAGGTCTGCAAAGCTGGCTTTGAGGGTCGTAGTTCTGGGACCATTCACCATTGAGCGTTCTTGAGTCATTGGCCAGTTCCACGAAACACTGATGAGAGGGTGCCTACATAATGACCCCAGACACGAGCTCAGTTAAGCGGCTGATGAGGACCTGTGAATATGCTTTGGATTGGGATATAGGTGATTTAGTTGACTTTTGCATAGTATAAGATCTTGTAATAACAAGCAGAATAAGTGGGTACTATGCAAAGCCCTAATGGATTGGCATAGGATACATTACATATCTTGTGGGTATCATTTTATTCAATATCATTTTATTCAATATATTGTAGCAATTAGATTGATAATGCACCTGGTCTGGAGTTTGTCTATATCGGTTAAGTTGGCTAAAATAATAAATGGCAATATAGGATTATCTTTTTTATTAAGTAGGAAATATCGTGTATGTTGATTCAGCAGCACTAAGAGTTTTGTACCTAATTAATTCCATGCTGATTGACTCCTAGTTTAGTTTTATGTTTTGTAGATTTGTATTATGTCTGACAGTGAGCCAGTCATAGTTAAATGAGGAATTTAATTTACATAATTGTACAGTATCTAATGTAAATATACACATGAAGCTGTAATGCAGCCGAGTGTGCTTGTTTTGATTTAGCCATATTTTAAATGTGACCAACCAAAGATGGTCGTCAGATTGAGAGTATCTTCTACAACCCAAATTCCAGTGTAGATGTGACATTGTACAAAACATTAAAACAGAATATGATGACTTGCTAATCCTTTTCAACCAATATTTAATTAAATACACTACAAAGACAAGATATATATAATGTTCAAATGGAAGTTTATGCAAGTTTTGCTACCACACTGTTTTTCCTTCCACTTAACTTTCCATTAATATTATTGGATACAGCACTGTGAACAGCCAGCTTCTTTAGCAATGACTTGTGGCATAACCTCCTTGCACAGTGTGTAAATGACTGCCAGTGTCTTCCCCATGATTGTGTAACCTACTGAGCCAGACTAAGGAACTATTTTAAACACTTCGGAAGACTTTGCAGGTGTTTTGTTTAATATTCTAATTTTCTGAGATAATCAACAGTAACAGAAATAAAACTTGAAATCTATATAATGTATGCATTTGACTGTTTGTAATAAATTACTGAAATAACTTTTTGATATTCTAATTTATTGAGATGCACCTGTACATGGTGATAACGTTCAGACAAGTAAGATCTAAACCAGCACAGGGCTGTTCCCCTTAGATCCCACATTCTCCAGTCTGTGAAGGAAAATAGTATGATTAATTATATAAAAAGCAACATAAGCAAGAATATGCAACCCTCATCAGATGCTGCTAGGAAGACATTAGCCACTATAACAAGGGCTGTTTGTCTTGTGATGAGGCCTAAAACCTGACTGGTTCATGGATGTTGTTCCTGTGTAGGTGTGAACATAGGTGCTGTGCTACAACCTTTTCTAGTACCTTAATTCTGTCTCTTGAATTGTAACTAAAGAATTAAACTGGTGATCAGAATTATTTTACATCATCGACATAATTGTTAAATTAACTTGGTATTTTTTTGTCTGATATTTAATTTGTTTAAATTATAAAAAGTAACAGTTTCATCACTACTACAAATGGATGAGTCCCATGGTCCTATGCTGGGCTTTTTGCTAATAATTTAGCTACAGTACTAAATAGAAACTCTTGTTACTTTTTATTCTTTAAGTTTGAAAAATGTACTAGCTTTGCAGCATTAACAATCCATATTACCGAACTGCCACATTATCACAATTACATATTCAGTCATTTGATTTGGGATGTGTACATCATTTTAATACTTATTTGTAAACAATATTTTGTAGTCATTGTGGTGATTTTGGATTAACCATATATTAAGGCAGGCATGTCCGGACCGTGCTCAAATTTCCACCGGCCTGCAACCTCTGTCAAAATCTATAATGTCGACCGTCAGAACTGTTGAGCACTATCTTGTGTACAAAAAGCTATTTTGTATATTTCAGCAGATGGTAGTAGACCTATTTACTGCACTCAAGAGCTCAGTCACCCTTATGTAATGATGCAGGCATAATTTTAGTCTTCTGAGGTGAATAAATCTCAGTAAACTGTTTTAACTTTTTTTTTATTTTAATTTAGAAGTTTACAGTGATCATTTAATATTTATTAATCTCAAAAGTTTAGAAATAAATCCTACTTTATCTGCTATAAAAATATATTCTCAGAAATATGGTTTCTCATTTACAGAATGGAGAAGACTGTAACAACATTTACACAGATCGTTCCTAATTGGCATCCACTCAGAGCAGTCCACCGTGCTCAGTGCATCAACTGTGATAACAAGAACCAGAAGAGGAAATTGGTCTTACATAGGTAATGGCATGGTTGTTGCTTTACAGTACTTTTTGTCCCACTGATCTAATTAAGCAATAATTTATATGTGAGCCTTTTTTTGTAATTTATAATTTCATCTATAGAATTTCTTCAGTGTTTGCACTACACTTTGTGGAGGGACTGCCGTGGAGAGACCTCTCAAAGTATGCGTTTGATTTCCACGGTGTGCACTACAGCATCAGAACTGTAATACAATACAATGAGCTACTTGAGCACTTTGTTACATGGATCCACCAACCAGATGGTGAGAAGCTTCCTTATAAAATACATTTCTACTAATGAAGGTGATTTAATGAAACTTTTTTTTTTGTTTGTTTTTGTAAACTAATTATGATGCTGAGTTCCGAAGTGTGAATGGGAAAGGGTGAGGGTTTATGCAAATTTACTTTGTTGCTGATTGACTATGCATAGCGTCTTATAATGTCTGTAAAGCTCTGGTTTACTAGCGCTGCGTTGTAAAGAAATGACCACATTGCTGTTTTTTGTAGACTATAGTGATTTTCTATAAATGAGTTCAGTTTACTGACTGTTTTAATTTATGGTTCTACTGTGCTTTAATAAGTACAACAAATTTCTCAAAGATATACAAGTATTATTGGTTTGGAAGATTAAAACATGAACTGACATAGTATGAAATGAGCATACGGAACCCTCCTTAGACATTGCACAAAAGGACACAATGCCAAATGTTATCATAGACTAGTTCAGTTTAAAGATAACTGTAGATGTTCATAGCGCACAGTTCTAGTATGTAATTTTTAAGGTATTTGTTACCTGAATGAGGAATTGGCCATCAGTTTGCTCATTAGAGATTTTATGTACAGTTGTGTTCAAAATAATAGCAGTGTGTGAGAAATAGCTTAATACTCATAATATAATTTATTTCTATATACACAAAGGCACTGGGTGCACTTTTACATTTAATTCCGTATAAAAACATGAACAAATTATATATTTTTAAACTGAAAATGAAAATATAATCGTCTGTTAACAAACAATATAATGTCTGCCCGGGATCATATGTTTTTTTGCCCCACTGTACTCGTTAACAAACTTTTCTATAATATTTACATTATAGACATAGGTTTGTTTACAGATTTAGCTTTTTTGTTAATCAAAAAACCAACTAATATCCATCCAAAGCTAACCTTACTACATTCCACAGTTCTTGTGTATTCCTGCAGTTATGTATTCTTTGCATGTAATACAGTCAACATATAGTTTGTGTTCGAGTAGGTAGCAATTAATGTTTCAGTAACACAGCCATACAGAAATCTGTTTTCAGAGTCTTCAAATCCTGTGTTCCAAATTCTTGTGTGTATATCTTTCTATCTTTTTCTCCAAAGCCAGTTTACCTTTAAAATATGTGAGGTGGGCGATTCATCTGTAAATCCTCTCCCCCTTGACTGTCAACCCGTTTGTCAAAAACAAAGAACCTGGCCCTGTACCTCATTGCTCCCACACACCTCTGCTTGGAAAGCAACTGCAAAGGAAAAAAAGCCTTAACAGCCAAATCTATAGCAGTCACAGATAAAATATTCTTACACATCTTAAATATATTAATGGATCTTGCTTTGTTCACTGGTGAGAAGTCATGTTGGGAGCATGATATTGGCCAAAATCTCTTGCTGTTCTGAAGCATTGATTTACTTACAAAAGTGCCTGAAAACAACTCCACACCATAAAAACCCTGTTGGCGCAATACAGTTAGACTTGTACAGGTCTCCTTGCAATCAGCAAACCTAGTTTATCCATCATTGCTAGATAGTGTGGGTCCCCCAACTCCTCTCCATACTTCTCCACTGCTCTAAAGCATGTGCTTTACTCTACTGCAAGAAACATGTTCTGTTGTGCTTGATATAGGTAGTTAGATGTCTACACTCACGGGTCCTGCTACAATATCTAACATCTGATATTGGGCAGAGTGTGTTTTAAAAAATCAGGCCTGCCCAGTTCTCTAATATAAGACTTGGATGCAGCTGCTCAACCCTGGAAACCCATTGCATGGAACTCTCTATGCCCTGTTCTTGAACTAAACTGAAGACAGTTTTAAGGTCTGCAATTAAGTTGGTGACCTCTGCATCTAATGACTGCATTCACTGAAATTCTTTATTACGGATGTCAATTTGCCACATTTTCATAGATATGTGTAGATACTGTATGTGGCTGTAAATAAAATGAAACTTGCAGGTGAGTATATAAATTAAAGAATAAATTTACTGCTAAATTAATTTCCCCCTTTTTTCCCCTACATACATCTTAGGCTTTTGTTTTCGAATCTGCAATGAACTAATGTTATTCATTTTCACCTTTTCCCCAGGATTATGGTTAGAGTTTGATGATCTGAAGTACCCTCACTGCATAACACACAGGAAGTTCCTACTCCCACCAAGACAGGTCTACCTCGTCTTCTGGGAAGCAGATCCAAGTGAGGGGTCCAAGCCTCCTAATCCTATACCTGATGAAGCCTCTTCTCAGATGACAAATGAGGGAGTTAATGTCTCTCAAGGTGAAGCTAATTCTGTACCAGAAGACACGTTCATCTTGGAGACATTTAGTGAACATAAAGACAATAATGGGGCTGCCTCTTCTTGGGATACTACAATGGACAATACAGCACTGCTTAATACTGTTGAAGGTTTTTCACATGATGATACAGTCACCCTTACACTTGTTGAGGTCAAAGGAGATGCTGATGAAAACCCTCACCATAAATTAGAGGAATCGGTATTGGGACCATCTAAATCAAGTGTCACTGATGTGATTCCCCTACTAGATAAAAACTCTCTTTATAAAAGTCCATTCATTGTAAAAAACAAAGTTAATTCTAAGATAATTTCACCTGCACCAGAAATTATTCCTCCACTACTAGTAAAAGAAAAAGATACAGTAGGCCATAGGATTAATGGCAAGGAGGCCCTTCTGGCCAAGCCTGCTGAGCTCTTCTGTGGATATAGAACAAAGATATCACAAAATCCTGTTTTGCCTGAGGGAGTTTTAAGACAGCCATTTGTACAGTTGCCCACTGTTCATCAGAAGCAATTCACCTCCCCTGGTGGTAAGATGCCTGTCAGTACAGTTTCCACACCCACCAAATCTGCTAGCCAGAACATCCCAAATTCTTCTCCATCAAATATGGTCCTATCTACTGAAGTGCTTAGACTGAAACTGATGAAAAAGCTAAAGGCCAAGAAGAAGAAGCTGGCAAGGTTGACTCAACGGCTCCATATGGAGGAACGAGAGGCTGCTCCCAAGCCAGATGGTGTGTATAATTCATCTCCATATTCTGTCACCTCCAGTACATCAAACTATGATAGCCAACCATGTGACAAGTTTTTTTCTGAGCTTATGTCTCCAGATATGAATGCAACAAACCCATCACCTGATAGCACTGGCCTCTTGGAGATCTTAGCCAGTAGCCCAAGTGCTGGAACATTAGAAAACAGCTCTCAAATAAGCTCTGTACCAGCTTTTAAGTTTCCCTTTTCTCTTCCAAATAACCCCTCATCCACTATGGACCACTTTTTTGATGAATTCATTTCAGTCAATGATACTGAATTAAATTCTATGGATGTATACTTTTGATCACTGTTTACATTTTTGTCTTTTGAATCAGTATGTATAAGATTTTTATACAGCTTGAACATTGATTCCTTATCAGAAATTAAGGGCTGACTTGTAGTAGAAAAAAACTAAGTTATGTGTAAAATAAATTGTTAAATTATACAGGTCTTGCACAAAGTTTTGTATAAAAAATAAACTGAAACATTTCCTTGTATTTGTTCCATTTGTTCTTTTACTGGACATATTTTACATCATATAATATATCTGTCCTGTTTGAAGTAACATTGTTACTTTCACTTTATTAAGGAACACCTTTCTAGTATAAAATGCTACCTGTTACCTGCAGAACTGCCTTAATTGTTTGTGGCCATACTTTAACAAAGATGGTATTCTGCGTTCCTTGGTTTCGTCGAGTGATTGAGTTACAGTTGCCTTCTATTATCTCTACCCAGTCTCCCATTGTCCTCTGACCTCTTGCATCAACAATGCATTTCTGTCCAAAAAACTGCCTCTCACTAGATACTGAATCTTCTCTTTCAGACCATTCTGTTAAACCCTGAAGATTGGTTAAGCATGAAAATGTATTCTGCAGCCTTATTCCAAAATGGATTGCATTCATTTTTCAACTTTATTCTACACACCATCCCCAAGTGAAAAAATATATATTTTTTGCAAATCTATTACAAATAAAAAATAATAATAAGCTAATTCGATTCACAAATTAGAAAACCTGGAGTCCAATCAATGAGTAAGGTGTGGCGCTGCTTTTACGTATAAGACACTTGTACTTTTGATGTGAAACATGCCTTGCAAAAGGGAGCTCTCCAAAGACCTATGATCAGCTATGCTTCTATGCAGCTAAGTTCCAAATTTCTTAGAATGCCACTGATAAGATGTTTAAGCTGTCAGAAGCAAAGCAGTTTTAAAATTTTAAGATTAAAGACCTGCATTAAAATGCTAGCCGAGGGAAAAATCTCTGAAACCCACATGATGAAACAAAGGCAACTTTACCTGTGGTTAGCAATTTTTAGTTAGTTTAATAAAAATGCCTTTTATTTCTATTTATGTACAGGGGTTGGACAATGAAACTGAAACACCTGTCATTTTAATGTGGGACGGTTCATGGCTAAATTGGACAAGCCTGGTGTCCAATCTTCATTAATTGCACATTGCACCAGTAAGAGCAGAGTGTGA
>JAOUQV010343950.1:0-10507 GCA_028565295.1 Aspidoras spilotus
TCTGCTTTCACACCCACTACCTGCATGTCTACATTGACCACATCCATATAACTCCTAGTTGGTCTTCCTCTCTGCCTCCTACCTGGCAGCTCCATTTCTAACATCCTACTCCTACCCATATATATCTACTGTCCCTCCTCTGCACATGTCCAAACCATCTCAGTCGACCCTCTCTAACTTTGTCTCCCAATTTCTCAACATGTGTAAAATGCCCCCACACAAGCTATAGGAGACAAAAGCAGTTTTACTTTAATGTTGCACACAAAAAACAAATGGCACAGAGTGTTGGGAGAGAACATAACCTACAAAAGGTAAATGCTCAGAAGATAAGACAAAAACAGAGGAACAAAGGGACTGCTGCTTTTCAACACTATAAAGTCTAACAAGTTCCAAATTCATTGACTTTAAGCTTGACAAAATGAACAAGAAGACTTTTACATAAAAAGTGAAGTTGACCCGCGAAGACATTATTCTAAAATGTCCTTTATACAAGTAAAAACATTGGAGAGCAGATTTGCTGTTCAACCTAATTGACTGCCAGTGTGGCTTATGAGGAATATAGCTCTGCTATAGTATGAAGTGTGTGTTTGTGTGTGTGGTGAGGAGTCCATAAATCAGTATTACGTGACAGGGCATGCGCTTTCCCATTTTTGAAACCTGAAAATTGCATTTACAAAACATGGAAATTAAAAACAAGTGAAAAACCTAGTCCACCTGCCATGTCTGGGGTTTAGCTTATATACTCGAGATTCTTGTGATCTTTAAAAATCAAAAACGGGTGGATGGCCCGTTCCAGCCAATTCCTCCACACGTCCTACGCGAGTTTGATAACCAAGAGTTCTCTGTCCCCGACATCATAGTTCCTCTCTGCCCAGGACATCTTGTGTGAGAACAAGGCTATCAGATGTAACTTAGGAGGTTGACCCTGCCATTGGTATATGGCACCTACTCCTTTGTCAGAGGAATTGACTTCTACTATAAAGGGCAGGTTGGGTCTGGGTTGCTTAAGGACATGGGCAGTGGTAAATGCGTTCTTCAGGGTGTGGAAGGCCCTGGTGGCTTCCAGGGTCATAAAGGTTTCCTTCGGGACATTTTTAACTGGCGATTGAACTAAAATTAATAACATTAAATAAACCTACAGTAGAAATTTGCAAAACCAAGAAATTGTCCAAACTCTTTCACGGAGTTGGGTTGTTGCCAATTTTCCACTAAATGTAACTTGCTGGATGCCATCACTACTTTTTCTGGTGCGATGCAATAGCCTAAGAATTCAATATGAGTTTGGTGGATATATAGCTGGTTTTCTAGCAACTGCCAAAGAACTTTTATCATGTGGACTACATGATTTGCTAGATCTGGAGAGAAGATCAAGATATCAGCAATATAGTTAAATAATAAAGAGTGCTGAAACGAACTCGGTGGCGAAGCCAAACCATACAGCATAACTGTGTAAGCGTAGTGGCCGGAGGTGGTGCTGAGAGACATTTTCTATTCATCCTCTTTTCTCATTCTCACCAGGTTATCCACCAAGTGAGTGATCTCCTCTTCATGAAGAACAGTGTATTATGTGTTATGTTGCCTCCTCCTATAGGTCCTCTAAATAGCCCTTATCTGGAGCTGGTGTTAAGGCTCTATAGCCGGGATATTTAGAGCAGTCGTGGTGGCTTGGACCATGAAACTCCTGGCGTCTCCAGAATCTATAATGTTATGGAAAATATAACTTGGTTCAGGTAGCTAATCTAAACAGTTATAATGAATTCTTGCACTGGATGATGTGGAGAATGACTCATCACGCTTATTGAGGACCTGATTTATTGACACACTTAACAGCTACGCAGCCAATGTCCACCAGCCTCTGTCTTTCTTCTTGGGATAAGTGCAATTTATTGACTTAAAACATGACCAAATTAACAAGACTTTCACATAAAGAGTGAAGTTGACCCACAGAGACTATTCAGTTTATAAAACTATATGTCATTTATAAAGGCACTGGAGATCAGGTTTACTGCTCAACCAAATTGACGGCCAGTGTGGCTAATTAGGAATAAAGCTCTGCAAGAGGTGCGTGCGGTGTGTGTGTTGGTGTGCATAGTAAAGAGTTCATAAAGACTGATTTGGCGCCCTCTGGAGGTCACGGATGTGAAAGTCCTGCCATGCATGCAAAATATTTTGGGATATTTTTGGGACAGGGGCAAGAAAGCAAGAAAAGACTGGGAAAGTTAAAAAAAACAATTCAGTGGTGAACAGGTTAATTGGAAATGTCTGTATGTCATGATTGGGTATAAAGTGAGCATCTCCAAAAAGCTCAGTCATTCAGAAGCAAGGATGAGGCAACGTTTACCACTCTTTGAACTTTGTGAGCAAATAGTCCAAAGGTTCGCAATGTGCTGAAACGAACTCGGTGGCGAAGCGTAGTGGCCGGAGGTGGTGCTGAGCATCTACAGTCCATATTATCAAAAGATTCAGAAAATCAGAAAAAACAAGGCTGAAAACCAACATGGAATTCCTGGTGTGGGAGTGCATTAAAAACAATCATCATTCAACAGACTTAACCACATGGGCTCAGGAACAATTTATAAAAGATCATCAGTGAACACAGTTCATTGCTTCATCCACAAGTACAAGTTAAAACTCTATCATGCAGAGAGAAAGCCCTAAATCAACAACACCCAGAAAGGCTGCCGGCTTATCAAGGACCGAGCTTATCTGAGATGAACTAATGCAAAGTGAAAAACTGTCCTGTGGTCTGATGAGTCCACATTTATTTCCACATGTTTTTTGAATCATGGACGTGGTATCAATTATTCATTCATTTTTATATCCACTTAATACTTGTTTTAGGGTCACAGGGAAGCTGGTGCCCACCCGGCAACTCTGGACATGAGGGCAGAAACAATCATAGACAGGGCACTAATTCATCATAGGGCACACACAATCGCACACACATTCACACACTAATGAACAGTTAACCTATCATGTATATTAACCTATCATGTATACCTGGAGAAAACTCTGCAAACATGGTTAGAACATGTGGTTCAAACCCGGGATCTTCTTACTCTGAGGTCACCTCACTATCCACTGCATCACCGTGCCGCCCGGACGTGGTATCCTCCAAGACAAAATGGAAAAGGACTATCCCATGGCATGGGTAATGCACATCTGTGAAGGCACCATTAATGCTGAAAGCTACATACAGGTTTTGTAGAAATATATTCTGCGATCCAAGCAATGATGTTTTCTGGGACGTCCCGGCTTATTTCAGCAAGACAATGCCAAGCCACATTCTGCATGTGTTACTACAGCATGGCTTCATAGTAAATGACTGAGGGTACTGGACTGGCCTGCCTGCAATCCTGCAGTCCTGAATGTGTGGTGCATTATGAAGTGAAAAATAGGACTAGACAGTTGAGCAACTGAAGTTGTACAATAAGAAATAACGAGAAACCTTGTTTAAAGGAAAGGTGATGTAGCACAGTGGTAAACATGCCCCTGTCCCAATGTGTTGCAGGCATCAAATTACAAAACAAGATAAAAATAAAAAGCAATAATTTACAAATCTCAAAAACTGATATTTTATTCACAATTCATGCCAAATATTGGCTCATTTGAAATTTCGTGACAGCAACACATCACAATAAATTTGGGAACAAGAGGCTGGAAAAGTTGAAGGTACAAACAATTTCAATTCCTTAGGTCAATTGGCATTAGGTCATTAGCATTACTTCTTATAAAAAAGCATCTTGGAGTGGCACTGGCTTTCAGAATTAATTCCTCCAATTTTTCTCCATTAGTGAAGCGATATCAGAAAGGAGTTTGACAGTGTAAAATTGCAAAGAGTTTAAACATATTGTCATCTACAGTGCATAATATTATCAAAAGATTCAGAGAATCTGGAAGAATCTCTGTGGGTAAGGGTCAATGCCAGAAAACTAAACTGGGTGCCCATGATCTTTGGGCCCTTAGCTGGCACTAAATAACATACAGACATGCTTCTGTATTAGAAATCACAAAATGGGCTCAGGAATATTTCTAGAAAACATTATCTGTGAACACAATTAACCAGGCCATCCGCCATTGCCAGCTAAAACTCTATAGTTCAAAGAAGCCGTATATAAACAAGATCTAGAAGCGCAGACATCTTCTCTGGGCCAAGGCTCATTTAAAATGGACTGTGGTGAAGTGTAAAATTATTCTGTGGTCAGATGAATCAAAATTTTATGTTCTTTATGAAAATCGGACTAAAAAGGAGAAGGACGACCCGAGTTGTTATCAGCACTCACTTCAGAAGCCTCTGATGGCTTTAGTGAGTGTGTCATGGGCAGCTTACACATCTGGTAGGACACCCTCAATGCTGGTCCAGGTTCTAGAACAACATATGCTCCCATCCATAGAGTGTCTCTTTCCAACATGACAATGTCAAACCACATACTGTATCAATCAGAAGAAGGGTCCGGGCACTGAACTTTCACCAATAGTTTTTCATTTGCCGCATCATAAAACGGAAGATGACAAAAAATACCTCCTTAGTCCCAGATGTTTACAAACTGTTGTACAGAAAAAAGGATCTCTTACAGTGGTAAACATGGCCTTGTCCCAACTTTTCTTTTGTCATCTATGTTCTATTCGGCATAAATATGGAATTTCTTTGGAATCGGATTTGTAAATTATTCAGAGACATTCCATTGTTACTTTAATTTTGTTATGCAGATGACACACAGATGTATCTTTTAGCAAGAGCACATGAGAAACATCATCTTAATAACGTTGAAGAATGTGTAAACTTTCTTCTTTTTAACTATAATAAAACAGAAGTACTCGTATTTGGACCCCATATAGCTATAAATACAATTTCTAATTTTGTATTAACACTGGATGGTAGTTTAGTCACTTCCTGTAAAGCAAGCTCTAATTTGAAGCTCACGTAGATAACATTACCCGGACAACATTCTTTCATCTTAGAAACATTGCCAAGCTAAGACATACACTGACACTCCATAATGCTGAAATACTAATTCATGCCTTTGACACCTCCAAATTGGATTATTTTAATGTATTATTGTCTGGATTCTCCAGCAGGCGTTTACGAAAGATTCAGTTAGTGCAAATGCTGTAGCTGAAGTTCTTACTAGAACTAAAAAATATGATCATATATTCCCTCCACTTCATTGGCTTCCAATTAAATTCCGCACTGACTATAAAATTCTACTACTTAGGTATAAAGCTCTAAATGGTCTTGCTCCACAATATCTAAGTGAACTACTAATATTTCATGATCCACCTCAACTAGTGCATTCAAAAGGTGCAAAGCATATAAGTTACGGAACAGTAGTCCAGTTAATGTTCGGGACTCAGACACAGTCTCAATGTTTTAATCTAGACTCAAGACATATTAGTTAAGCCAAGAATTCTGCTCATAGCATTAGTTCTTCTTAGGTGAACGTACAGATCTGAAAGTTTATGGGCACTAGAGTTTTGGTATGGATTGCATTATGTTTCATGGACCGCTCATGCCTGTTGTTCCCTCTGGATCTCATTCTTAACTATACTGCTCATTTCTTTCTCTGCTATTTCTCCCTTTCTGCTGAGGTTCACACACTACCACTGAAAAAGTGCTGAGCGAACCTCGTTTATAACACCCGCTGACCCACCTGGATGGTAAATTCTACACACTCCATCACAGACTCTTTTCAGGTTCTTAATCTGATATAACCCAAATGAGGATGGGATTACCCTCTGAGTCTGCTTTTTCTTAAGGCGTCCTCCTCTTATATTTGCCTCCTCTTATTTTTGCCTTCTGTATTGCTCATTGGGGAAAATTAATTTTACTGAATCTCATATTTATATTTATAAACTGTATATCATTTCTGTAAAGCTGCTTTGTGTTAATTTTCCATTGTAAAAAGCGCTATATGAATAAAACTAAATGAAATTGAATTCATATAATTGCTTGATTAGATATTTGTGTTAACAAGCAATTGAACAGGTGTACTAATAAAGTGGATGGTAGGTGTAGTATCATAGGTACTGTATAGTCACAGTTACACTGCATAAATATGTACTACACTGGAAAAACACAGAAACTCACATTGAAACTCACTGAAGCAAAATATGCGGGACACATGACTATAAGTACATTTTATTTAACTGAAGATAATTTTTCTTTAGCTTTGCATAAATATCTTCACAGGAAATGAAAGCAGAACATCTGCTTTTAAAAGCATAGAAATCTAATACTTTCTTGCATGTTTAAACACTTGGTATATTAATATTAGGCATTACTTGTACAGTTAGGTATAATGCAACAAGATATTTTGAGTTGTGCATGAGAGTAACTTACTGTAAATAGAAATAATATTTGAACACTTCGAACTTTGAACACCTCATGTCCAGATGTTTCAGAATGAGGAAAAGTGTAATATCGGTGGCTGTTTCAGCTATTTAGCATGTTCACCCACAGTATATATAGTGATATACGCTATATAGTGTGTATTCATGTGCTACCAATAACTCATTGATTCTGTAAGCTTCCTTTTTTACATTCTTATAATCAAAAACTGAGATCGAAAAGATAACATATCTTTTTTAATGTAGCATTTAAATAAACATTAGCATACAGTATTTCTTTGTAATTTACCTCCATTATTGTGTTAATTTTCTATTGGGCAATTGTTTATTCTCTGTGCTCTCCTCGTTGTTTTTGATGCAGAAAGAAATACAATAAAATATTATATCCTTTGAATATCCTAAAATGTATTCAATGTACTTTAGTATATCTAAAATGATTTAGCCAAATAGAAAACAAAAGGACCTAGGCAAGGGAATGCAATTTTGCTAATCAAGAGCTGATTACCCCAGGGAAGACAGTAGAGAACAAACAGTGCTGATGAGTTTGTGAATGATGAATAAAAACATGCAAAAAATGACCACATTTCAAATAAGGACAGTTTTGTCTGTGAATCTTTGCTAGATGTTCTACTCTAAACCATATGTGGGACTGTATGTAAAAGGACTTATTGTACCATTATCAAATCCTGCAAACTACATGACTATGGTCATGTGATGAGGCTCCCACATGTCCCACATGTGGAGGGAGTCAGAAGACCTGCAGAATAATCTGGATGGACATCACAATGCTCACTGGATTATCAGGGGCTTCGTGTACACTATATGGCTACATTAACCAAATGAATTTAAAACTGTTCTTGGCAAATCAAGAAGCCTGATTTTAACCCTTACTACTTAATATCACAATAATGTATGATGATGTATGAGTACTGAGGCGGCACGGTGGCGCAGTGAATAGTGCTGTGGCCTCACAGCAAGAGGACCCGGGTTTGATCCCCGGGTGGGACCACCTGGGAATTTCTGTGTGGAGTTTGCCTGTTCTCCCCATGTTTGTGTGGGTTTTCTCTGGGTGCTCCGCTTTCCTCCCACAGGCCAAAATCATGCACGCTAGGTAAATTGGAAATGCTAAATTGTCATCCTAGTTGAATTGGAAAAGTTAAATTGTCCTATCCTAAGCCCTAAGCCCAAAAGGGTGAGGGTTGCGTCAGGAAGGGCATCCGGCGTAAAACATGTGCCTAATGCGAAGAAATCGCTGTGGCGACCCCTGGTGACAGGGAAATAAGCAGAAACATGAAAAAAAAATGTATGAGTACATAGTAAATGTATAAATGAGATACAATTAAGTATCCTGGTTGTAGTTTTGTGACATTGGACACTAGAGAGCGCTATTGTTTTATATATGTTTTATTGTTTTGAGCTGGATGAAAGAGACACCTTGTACTTGTGTGACTTTATTCAAGCACTGATATTTTACAATCCTTAATCAGTAAAACAGAGCAGATCAAAATGAGTTTGTTAAAATGACTAAAAGTTTGGAATTTATTATTATGTCCTTTCAAGCATCAAATGATCTTATCTTACACACTTCACACATTTATCTTAATATGTTCTTTTTACATATTCATTAATTGGATTAATTAATTCTGTCCCATAGCTCAATTTAATTTTAAAATCAATAATAAAAACATTATGTTTTTTTAGGTTTTATATAAAATGATGGCCTTTGAGCAAGATATTGATTTATACTCTTATTAATCACTGTAGAGAAATTCTTTCTCTGCCTTTAACCCATCCAGGGGTGCAATTAGCACATACATATACCCGGAGCAGTGGGCAGCCTGTCCTACTAAAGCGCACAGGGAGCAGTCGGGGTTGGTTATCTTGATCAATTAAACTTGCCTTGAGTTGGGATCAAACCGATGACCTGTAGGTCCCAAATCCTCTACCTTGTCCTTTGGGCAATGGCTGCCCAAAAGAAGGTCCTGGATTCAATCTCTGGGTGGGATGGCCTGGATTATTTCTTGGCATGGGTTTCCTTCTAGAGTTAAAAGGATGTATGCTAGGTGAAATGCAGTTACAAAATCGCCCCTGTCTTGTAATATGTGAGCTTGTATATTAATATAACCTTGTGATTAATGTAACCTTGACTAGCCATGTGTGAAATTATGTTAAATTGTAAACAATAAAGAAAAGTTCAAATCCTTCTAGTATTGCACCTATTACAGAAAAGTCATGCTAAGATATTCCTTGTTCAAGTAACCAACTGTGGCAACTTAATAGTGCTGGGGCTTGAACCCTCAACCTTCTGCGCAGTACAACAGGGCCATAACCATTGATCCACCACTGACCACTGACATGATAACATATTGTAATGAGATTTAATTTCAAAGGTTTTTCATATACATTATATTACCATTACATATACCATATGCATGATTGTCAATATTAGACGGATGTAAGAAAAAATAATGTTTCCTTATGCCAGTATGCATTTTATAAAGCCATGTTTATAAAGAAATGTAACGCAGTTGCTTTTTTCTTTCTCCTGCATCAGTGGCTTTCAGTTTTTTGTCCTTTGATTTTAAATGTAATGGTAGGAAAATATAGAATTGGAATACCTTTATCAACACAGCACAGCACTCTTCATGTCTCCAAGGTTGAACTGTCTTATAAAGGCTTGCATTTCTATTCATATGTGTGGGGAGCCGACCAGTTGGAAAGCTCAGGCTTGCAATCAAGGTCTTCTAAAGCAGAGATTCTTCAACAGTAAATTAGAAACCATGAAAAATGTATTTCATTCAGCAAAGCTTCATAACACAAAGAGGGGTATGAAGCAGGTGTGGAGAGAATAGGAGGCATGTGGAGAAGAGCTTGCCAAGGTCACCACATGGCCTTCTTCACACACTTGTCTCCAGTTATTTGGCCCACGGCAAGGAGTAGATGCAGCCACATCATGCTACTGGGGAATTATAGCTGTGAGGTCCTGCAAGGTGTGAAAATAGGTTGAATCGGTACATTTCCTCTCTGATTTATTGCATGAGTTTTATTTCTGCAAAGGTTTTTGCTGGAACTTGCTGCACTAGTATCTGTGCATACTAACACAGCTAAACCCCAACATGTCTGTGCGGATTTGAAACTGAGGCTTATGTAAACTTACATCTGAATGTAATAATCTGAATGGGTTATGCTAAAGTGGAATGATAAAACATAAACTACCTTTTATCAGGCATGAGCTAGTAATAGAAGTCTAGAACAGAAGCATTCATTTATTATATATACATTGAAATTCTTTTTTTGCCAGTCCCAGATTGTTAGAAAGTCAGGGTCAGAGAGCCAGGACATCCATGGAATGGAACTGCGGGAGCAGAGAGGATTGAGGCCCTTGTTCAAGTAACCAACTGTGGCAAATTAATAGTGCTGGGGCTTGAACCCTTAACCTTCTGAGCAGTACATTACGGCCGTAACCATTGATCCGCCACTGAATGCTACAAAATTAGGACAACTGAAGTGTATGCTATAAAGCCCTATATAAGGGTGGAATAGTAACAACATTAGTGCTTTAAAAGTTTGTGGTTGTTATTTCCTTACACCTACAATATTTCACATTTGATTCCATTCAATCATCTTCTAACTGTTATCTTGGTGCGGGTCGAGGGGGCAAAAGGGGCCCAGAGCTCCCTCCGCCAGCCCATTTCCCCAGGGGTTTTCTTCTGTTTGGACATACCTAAAACAGCTCTAAAAGAAAGTATCCCGACACCCCCCCAACCAGATGTCTGAACCATCTTGACGTAGATGAGAGCGGCGGCTCTGCACAAAGCGCAATCCAGATGGCTAAACTCCTCAACCTGTCTCTAATGGAGAGTCCAGAAACCCTTCAGAGGAAACTGATTTCAACCACTTGTATCTGTGATCTCATTCTTTCAGTCACTACCCACAGCACATGGTCATAGATGAGGGTTGGAATGTACATTGACCAGTAAACAAGATAGGATCTGCAGCACAGCAATGTTGCTACACCGATCAACCTGTCAATTCTCCTTCCATGGTTCTTCTTCATGTACATATACAGGGGTTAGACAATTAAACTGAAACACCTTTCATTTTAGTGTGGGAGGTTTCATGGCTAAATTGGACAAGCCTGGTGGCCAATCTTCATTAA
>JAOUQV010343959.1:0-10505 GCA_028565295.1 Aspidoras spilotus
GGGTATAATCGTCTGACATCAATGCCTGATCTAACTTGTAGAACTTGTGTCTTAATGATAAAATAAAAGCCCACAGTTAAAAAAAACAAGAAACTGGGACTGAAGTCTTCTACAAACACATTTGTAATCCAGTAATGAGATTGTTATCACGTTGTGATGCATACTTCTTCATCCGGATGGAAAGGAAGCTGCTGGAAACATCCTGAGATAACTCAACGCAACACAGATCAATAATATGATGAACACACACAGTTCAATACATCAAAATAATATGTTTTGTTTCTGTTAATTTAGTAGTCGCTAGACAAATACAAAACTTTATCAGTAATGCAAGTAGGCATACGAAATCTCTAATGTGCTTCCCAGGCCTATGCTTTATGTTGCTCAGAAACCTATTCTAGGCTAAAATTGAATCACTAATGCAATATGCAAAACAAACAGAATACTAGCCAGTTCAGTGCACTAATAATGACTAAAGCAAAGAGAGGCATTAAGTTCATTATCCTCCTGTGCAAGCATGTTCTGGTTATGCCCTTGATAAAAAAACAAGTAGTTGGCCTGGCGTGTTCACTCATGCACGTACATATTACAATAATATGTCTGAATGGCATCTACATCTTCTCTTGATGTCAAATGAAAGATGACTGTTAAATTTAATTGCATGTAAAATGTAATTGTAATATATTCTTTGCATTAAACTTTACACATACCCACAAATTTAAGATAGTGAAAAATTGTATGATATATACTTGCATGCTAATTTAAGCCACGATTACACTACCCGATTTTAGCTCTATGAAGTCTAAGAATCTCAGTTGTTTGGGAATCAAACACGTCTTAGTCGCAAATGTTTAAATATGTAATGCACCCGACTTAAGAATCTGTCTGTGACTGCTTTGTAACTGGCAGAGTGAGGTGCTATAGACAATCAGATTGCTGTACTGAGTGAGTGGAAACCCAGGATAAGAGTTATATAGGTATATCGACTGCTCCACTACTGCATGCAACGGGATACAAAAACTTTCTCTGTAGTTAAAAGCAAACAGAATTAATGTGTTTGTTTTGTAAATCCAAAAGGAAATGGGTTTAATTTGATTCTTGTGGTTGTAGATAGATAGGCAGCTCTAAATCTGACACCCTAACACTAACACTGTCAATAAAAACATGCAAAACGCAAGTCCACGCAATAAGAAGCATAACTACTACTACTTCTTTCAGCCTCTCTCTTCGTCACTACAGTAAGTCAGTCTTTGCTCTGACTACAGATCACCATGTCATGTGCAAACATTATAGTCCATGGCAATTTCTGTCTGACCTCATTAAATAATTATAGATATACCTACATACTGTAACTATATGATACAATTTACATACAATTATATAAATAATTATTCAATGTGCATTTACAAATGTAAACGAAAAGAGGGTGCAGCCCGAGGTTTCTACGTTTTCCTGTATTTATTTTACCTACAGTATATCCCGGTTATATTATACCACCTGTGTACTTTGAAAGCACACCTTTTTTGTTTTATTTCATTAAAACCTGTTTTACATTTGTCACGTTACATTTGATGCTATGGGTGAGATGTGATGCAATGAACATGAAACAACAACCTTTTCTTGCTGTAAAAGAGACAATAATAATCATACCAGGTGTAATGCCTGTTGTTTGGGTGGGGCTCGTGACTTCAGACCTTGCTAATATGGGTGAATATTTTCAAGATGTGCCCCCGGGTTGCTAGCACATGTATGTTTGTTTAATATTCAGTGTAGAGCCCCCCGGCTCTGGAGAACTATTTTGCACAGAGATAGATAGATATGAGTATAGTATAAGTATTCGTTTACCAAAAAGTTGGAATATGGCAATAAGGAGCTGGAAAAAACAAAACCAGATTGCAACTCATTAGTTTAATTGGCAATATGTCTTTAACATGACTGGGTATAAAAAGAGCATCTTGGAGTGGCAGCGGCTCTCAGAAGTAAAGATGGTAAGAGGATCACCAATCCCCCTAATTCTGTGCCACAAATAGTGGAGCGATATCAGAAAGGAATTTGGCAGTGTAAAATTTATATTATACAGTGTATAATATTATCAAAAGATTTAGAGAATCTGGAAGAATCTTTGTGCGTAAGGGTCAAGGCCGGAAAACCATACTGGGTGCCCGTGATCTTCGGGCCCTTAGACAGCACTGAATCACATACAGGCATGCTTCTGCATTAGAAATCACAAAATGGGCTCAGAAATAGTTCCAGAGGACATTACCTGTGAACACAATTCATCGTGCCATCCGCCGCTGCCAGCTAAAACTCTATAGTTCAAAGAAAAAGCCGTATCTAAACAAGATCCAGAAGGGAAGACGCCTTCTCTGGGCCAAGGCTCTCATAAAATTGACTGTGGCAAAGTGTAAAACTGTTCTGTGGTCAGTTTAATCAAAATTTGGAGAGGAGAAAGATGTCCCAAGTTGCACTCAGTTCAGAAGCTCGCATCTCTGATGGTATGGGGTTGCATTAGTGCGTGTGGCATGGACAGCTTAGACATATGGAAGGACACTTTCAATGCTGAAAGGTATATCCAGGTTCTAAAGAAACAAATGCTCCCATCCAGACAACATCTCTTTCAGGAAAAACGTGCATTTTTTAACATAATGACAAACCACATACTGCATCAATTACAGCATCATGGCTGCGTATAAGAGTCTAAGTACTAAACTGGACAGATCTTTCACCCATAGAAAACATTTGCCCAATCATAAAACAAGAGATACGACAAAAAAGACCCAAGAGAGTTGAGCGACTAGAATCCTACATTAGACAAGAATAGGTTAACATTCCGATGAGCAACTTGAGCAACTTATCTCCTCAGTCCCCAGACATTTACAGACTGTTGTAAAGAGATAATGGTAAACATGGCCTTCTCCCAACTTTTTTGAGATGTGTCGTCATGAAATTTGAAATGATACATTGTTTAAGTTGAAAATATTTAAGTAATAGACACCATAAACATTGCTTTCTCCAAAATTCTTGTTTGGAGAATTACAAATGTGAATTTTTCTCATGCATGTGAAGAGGAAGTGCAAAGTGTACAAGCACAAAGTGAGTGAGAAAGTACTGCATGTGTGCAAGAAGGTTCACCACCTTGATGGAGAACAGGTCATAAGCTTGTTTCACCCACAATGCTTTGCTCAGTGACACAGTCGATGCGGATCTGTAATGTTTGTGTGCACACATCAAGTAAGTAAAAACAAGTTTGAAAGAAACAAACAAGTGGACTTTGTCTTCAATAGAAAACAAACTTCAACCAGGAGACTAGAGATTAGTTTACTTCTCTCACACACATCTTATTTAATTAGGAACACTCTTTTCCACTTCTGAGAAATAGTAGCATGATTAAGATACCAACATCTTTGATTTTAGATTTTTTCTTAAGTGTCATATCTCTACCATTTTGTGGTAAAAAGACATATTTAGATGAAAGTATGGGCTTGGTCTCCTCTTTTGCACGAATTCTCGGTTGTGGGTTCACCCATTGGCATATATGGCTTATTTTCTGATGCAATAGGTGCCATTTTAAATGCTAAATTCTCTTTAAAATGTTCATTTAGAGACACTACTCTACAAAAGCTCATGTGTCTACCTTATTTTATTTTATAGCAGATATAAGAAGAGATGCACCAGCGCAACACATGTTGCAGTTTCAGCAGGAACTGCACTTTCTAACTGCTACAACAGAACAATGATGATGAATTCCACACAAACCGTTTTACCTCTCTCTTCCTGTATATCATCATATCAAGTGGATAGATGTGATTTGACACCACACAATAAATGTTTATTTCACGCTCTGTTGATTCCAAAGTTTTAAAGAATTTTTGGAACTCAAATATTTTTCTGACAAAAAACGTCTACTTTCCCACTGGATTCTCTTTTCTTATACTCCTCCTTTTTCCGGCTATTAATCCTGAGATCCCATGTCCTCATTCTCTCAGTCACGGACTTCCCCATCCATTCTGGCACACACACTATCATTCCCTCCCAGTTTTTCCTTTTTTCCACACTTTATTAGGGCCATAGAAGGCCCTGTTTTGTGCCAACAGTTTTAACTATTTACTGACTAACAGAAACATTTCATTTCACCCATGGGTGAGTGAGTACAAAAACCAATGTTGATGCACAACAAAAACAAGGCCATATAAGACCAACAACATTACATCGGAGAGTCTTAAATATTATACTGACCACATCAGTGCAGTTTTAAACAGAATGCAATAGTCCAAAATGAATGCAGGTGTCAGTAACCAGCACCTAATGCATGTGTTCAAGGCAAGGTCAGTTCATCCAAACAATATCTTGTGTGATTAAACAAGGCCACCATTTGTCTGCTTTATCTGCTCTCTGATTGGACAAGGTTATAGCACGCCTCTGTGTTTACACAGAAAATTTCCATCCTGACTGCCTCAAGGACAAATCAGATTTAGTCATTTTTTCCCTAATTGAATTGAACACAATTTACCCTAACACAATTTAAACCGATTGATGCTGTGTGTGTGAGTACCTCGTACTTTATGTAAAAGTAAATTCCATTTCAAAGAAAAGAGCTGAAAGTTCAGCGTATGTCACAGCGGCATTTCTTACACAAATGTAAATTTAGCCCTTAGCCTGAACTGCTTTGTTCAAGATTTTGTCAATCCCAATGAGTCCCATCCAATAATCAGATTGTCCAAGTTGCAAAAAAAAAAAAACATGGGCGTAATGTCTGTGTAAGGGATTTAGAAGAAACAGAGCAGAATCCATTTGAACAAAGAGAGATATCTCAATAAACAGCGCTGTATGGTAAGAAAGGTAATCTCTAGCAAAATTAAAATAAAATAAGTAAATAAATATTTTTTTAAATAAAGCTTTTACAAAGCTATATTATTTTCAATATCTTTGTGCACATATCTTGTCAAAATTAAAATCAGGATCAGATCAGTTTATGTTTATTTACACTTCAAATCTGGGTTACAGTTTAGACCAATAGGTGAACGATAAGTCTTGTAGACTGATTTAATTTAAGTGCAATATATCTGGACACATGAAAGAATTTTTATTAAATTTGACATTTCCTTCATTTTGTGCATCCACATGTAAAAATGTTAGAAATGGGTGTTGCACGAGACAGACAAGCCAGATCATGTCATCACAAAGGGTCTGTGACATTATAGCGATTTTTTCCACCTTCATAAATATATTCTAACATGATTTATGCAATAGCATATTGTTGCAATTAAATCAGCACAAACAAAACCTTCAAGATCTACACCTTTCTGCTGAAGCAATCATTGGGATTTACTTGTTCAAATTGCATATACAGTATATTGACAAAAGTACTCGCTCACCTGCTTGGACTCACATATATGAGCTTAAGTTCTCCACTACTCTAGAGTCCAGTGGCAGTGTGCTTTACACCACTGCAATCAAAGCTTTGCATTGCACTTGATGATGTATGGCATAGATTCAGATGCTTGACCAGGGAAACCCATTTTATGAAGCTCTCTGCGCACTGTTTTTAAGCTATTCTGAAGGTCACATGAAATTTGGAGGTCTGTAGTGTTTGACTCTGCAGAAAGTTTGCAACCTCTTTGCACTATGGGGATCAGCATCCTGCCTACCACTTCGCAGCTGAGTTGCTGCTGTTCCCAAACACTTCCATTTTCTTATAATACAGCTAAAAGTTCTCTTAGCTCCTGAGAGCGACTGCTTCTTTCACAAAAGTTTGTAAAAACAGTCTGCATGCCTAGTTGCGGTCATTGAAGTGACTGGAATACTTGATTTCGAGAAATTAGATGGGTGAGCAAATACTTTTGGCAATATAGTGTAGTTGTGTTAATTGTAGTCATTCCTAGTCAAAGTCGCCACCCGGATGTGACTTAGCAAACAGGTACATGCTGCCTATTGGATAATTACCGCATGGGTGATTATCTTTCAGCTGGTAAGTTTTTTAACCCCAACTGGTGCAATCAGTCGCTTCTCATGTCTTAATAACCATGTTGAAAGACACATTCCATGATCGTGGACAAGATATCTTTTCTGATCTTTTTTGCAGAAACTACTAAAATTGGGTTAACTGTCCAATGCTCATTAAAAACTAGAAGGATAGTGGGGACCCATCTCCTTCGAGGAGAAAATGTGGCTGCCAAAAAATCCTGAATTAACGCAATCAATGATCACTTAAATGTTTTGGTGAAATCAAATTAAAGAAAAACAACAGAAGAACTCAGGACTATGTTTAATAGTGACAGTAAGAGCCATTTCACACCCACAACATGAAGGAAACTCAATGGATTGGGACTTAACAGCTGTATAGCTTTACGAAAACCACTAATCAGTAAGGCTAACTAAAAAAAATGGCTTAAATTTGCTAGGGAGCATAAGGATTGGACGCTGGAGCAATGGAAGAAGGTGATGAGGTCTGATGAGTCCAGATTTACCCTGTTCTAGAGTGATGGGTAAGAAGAGAGGCAGGTGAAGTGATGCACCCATCATGCATAGTACAAGCCTGTGGAGACAGTGTCATAGTCTGGGGATACTGCAATTGGTCAGGTCTAGGTTCAGCAACAGTATGTGCTCGAAGAATGAGGTTAGCTAACAATCTGAATATATTGAATGACCAGGTTATTCCATCAATGGACTTCTTCCCTGATGGCACAAATATATTTTAAGATGACAATGCCAAGTTTCATTGGACTCAAATTGTGAGAGAGTGGGTCAGGGAGCATGGGACATCATTGTCCACAGTCCAGACTTTAACCCGACTGAGAATTTTTCAATGTGCTGGAGAAGACTTTGCGCAGCTGTCAGACTGTGCCATCATCTTGGTGAAAAATTAATGCAACACTGGATGGGAAAAAAACTTGACATTGCAGAAGCTTATCGAAACAATGGCACAACAAATGCATGCCATATGCCATAACGGCGGTCCAATAAAAATTTAGAGTGTGTGATTTTTTTTTTTTGGAGGCGACTTTTTTTTTGGCCAGCCAATGTATATTCAGAAGGGGACTGAAGGCTCAGACTTAAATTACTCTGCCAGACACAGCGCATACATTCTATGAACCAGCATGAAATTAAGGTTTTCATCAAAATAACAAATATCATTTTGAAAAAAAATAAATAAATGAACCTGAACTACAGTTTATTTGTGTGTGCAAACACCTATATATTATGGTTACTATAAACTAATTTGAAAAATTCCTAGTCAATACACAACATAAACCTCTGTTATAAATGGAGCGCTTCACACAGCCTCGCTGCTGCCATAGCAGCCCAAATGAGGGCTCTGAAACGAGGCACAAGTGTGTGAAAGACAAATAACAATGGATGAGTTGGTCTTCTCTTCCCCATTCTACTGTTTCTACAGACAGAAATAGGGAAGTAGCAAGTCCAGGTTATTGTATCAACATTATATTTACAGTGCATCTGGAAAGAGCTGACAGAGCTTCACTTTTTCCACATTTTGTTATGTTGAAGATTTATTCCAAAATTAATTAAATTCCCCTCAAAACTGTACACACAATACCCCATAATAACAACGTAAAAAATCTGTTTGCAATTTTAAAATGTTTATCCTGCTGCCAACTAACAACCCCAGAGCATGATGCTGCCACCACTTTGCTTCACCGTAGGGATGTTACCCGATTTCCTCCTGGCCACCAGCATTCAGCACAAAGAGTTCAATATTTGTCTGTCTAATTGTTAGGCTGATTGTTGGATTGCAGCAGAAGTGGTCGTGCTTCTTTCTGTAGGTTCCCTTCCTGTTGTGAAATGTTGTGGTACCCTTCCCCAGATCTGTGCCTTGATACAATCCTTTCTCAGAGGCCTATAATTCTTGGACTTCATGGCTTGGTTTGTGCTCCGACATGTATTGTCAACTAAATGTGTTTTTTTTTCCTAATAAATTTGTAAAGTCCCAACCAGTTTTATTCGACTTTGTCATTATAGGGTATTGTGTATAAAATTTTGAGGGGGAAAATGAATTTATTTAGTTTTGGAACAAGCAACATAAAACGTGGAAAAAGTGAAGCGCTGTGAATACTTTCCAGACGTACTGTAAACATACATTCATATAAACACACACACAATGTGCACAGTGTTACTAGAAGTAATGAGACATTTTATGCTTCAAAATTCAGTCTCATATTTAAGAAGTAATCTTTCTAAAAGCAACACAACTGCAATAAAACTACACAAAAGTCAGATAACATTCATTTAAACAAGAACTAAAATAAAATTGTAATAATATCTGTTTTACTGCTTCAATTGCCCTTAACAATTGAGAGAGAACAGGTTTAAGCAAGTAAACATTTATTTAGCACTTTTCCGAGGTCACCCAGAGAGAGCCTCACACTCAGAAATAAAATGTAAAAAAATAGACAAACAAAGAATACATGAAAGTTAAAATCTAAAAAATGCAAATGTAAATTTGTCCAGAAACAAAGATTTAATATTGCCTTCTGGTATAAAATGTAATTATGTAATTTATGCATAAGATTAAATGCATAAATGACTTAAGTGGCAGCACTTTGTATTTGCAGAATACTTTGCTATGGTTAATTATTTAACCAGCTGATAACATTAGTTTCCTTTTAGCTTGAGGAAGACTAATGGTGCTCCTGAGACCCTGATATGATTAAAATTGTATCATACACTGCAAAATACTGTAGCTAACACAGTCTGTTAAATTAATTTAAATATTTTACTTATATTGTTCCTTGCAAAAATGCTTCAAAGAGTCACTTATTACCCTTATTCTTATTTAATTAATAACAAAATACCTGATTCATAAAATACACATACACACTTAATTGAAGATATTGTACATAATTAAGTATCATACACTTGGGATGGTATTTATTGGCAAGCAGCTGAAACTAAAATTAATATTATAGAGAGGTTTAATTCGACATACCGTTATATTACAAGCAAGATCATATTTTGCAATTTTTCTCAACTTTTAGCATAAAGAACAAAACCCCACATACATACATTTTTATGATCTACTTTTACAAATAGTACAGACCCTACACTGATAAAAACCAGTAGTGGTAATAAATGGGTTCGATTTATAGCAATAGATTCTATAAAGATCTTTGGGTAGAAAATTGATTTAATATCGTTGGTACTGTTTTATATAGTAAAGACAGCTAGTAAAATACCATCAACTAGTGTATATACTTGGAACATAACCACACAGCATGCAGCGTCGACCCTTCCTTCTTCTTTTATGTATACATTCACACTATTCACATTTGGGTCAGAGGAGTATCCAAGACACTCGTGTCAAAATCTCAACAGCCATTAAAACATTATATATGAAATATTGTATGTCATTTTATACTTTTTTGTAATAATAAATAATAGACTTAATGTAATCAGAAACAAATCTATTTGTGTAGCCTTAGAGAAATGCAACTGTCAAACTAAAACTAAAAACTCTTTGAACTTCAAGTGTCCACAGACTTCCAGGCATACAGTGTATTTATTAGTTATTTTATTAGACTGCTGTTGTTAAAAGTGCATCCTAAGTAAATAGTTGATCAGTCTTGAGTCCTGTAATCTCACTTTAATTGTTTTTTATGCATAAAAACTGTTTAAAATGTATTGTGCTAATCAAAGTAACAAAACAACAGTTGAATATTGCAGTGACAGTGTCAATACCTCAGTTAGGTTTTTAGAAATTATTAAGGCAGCTATTTTCAATCCAGTAGCATTGTGTGTGATTATCTTCTGAACATAATTTTAAGTAAACATGGTTATTTTTTTCTGTTTATACAGTTATGTGTACCAATCACACAATGACTGCTTAAGTGGGGAATGGAGATTAGGCGAGAAAGCCTATGAGAGTAATTGTTTTTCTAAACCAGCACTTATCCAAGCGGAGCCTATAAAACAGCTGTTTCTATTTTTTTAACAGAAAATCACAGTCCACCATTATTAAGGTCCAGAGGGGTTTCTTCAAAAACTCAAGCAGGTCGACCTATAAATAATGCCTTATTAGACCTAATGCATTCAGTTCAAAAAAATAAAACACTTGGGAAGCAGTAAATAGCTACAATATTAATGTTAATTTATTATGTTCATCATTTATTTCTGTACTATACATGGTCTTTACAAAGAAAAAAGAATTACTATAAAAATTTTCGGAAAACTGGCTTTGAACCCGTGACCCAAATGTGAAATCAGGAAAAGATTAAGTAACAGTTTATATCAAACTGCATTAGAAAACATTTATTTTCCAATTGTGCTAAAAGAAAGAACTCTGAGTGAAAAACAGTACAAGGTTATGACATCTGGAACTCAGTTCATGAAATCAACATTGCCTCAAATGGTATATAATAGAAAGAACTTGAGGAAAACTAAGTGATTCCCGGGTGCAGCTGCAAAGATATCAGATTTGTGATATACTGATTGTTGCCATTTTCAAATGTTATTACACAATTAATAAATAAATAAATTGTGTAATAACATTT
>JAOUQV010343980.1:0-10504 GCA_028565295.1 Aspidoras spilotus
AAAGAGCTATATAAATAAAATTTAATTGAATTGAATTTCTCTTCTATGTGGTGCCATTGCTGACAGCATGAAATTGCTTGAGTTTTCTTTGTACTAGTTATGCCTATTTCTAGTCAACTGTCTGCTGGAGACCTGTTTAATAAATAATTAGACTCACCTGTGGTTGAATTCTTGTTTAAACTTTACTTTTCTCATAAGACTTTCATTGGGGTATATTCATTTTTGCAACATGGTCCTCAAGAAATTTGTTAGGAAAATGACTTTTTTGTGTGTGCAAATGAAAACATCTTGTTTGCAATCAATGGCACAAATTCGTGGGATTGTTTTGTAGTTTAAGTAAATTTTGAATAAAAAAAAAACTAAAGATTTTCTGACAAATGTGTTGGGGTGTACTCATTTATTTACTAGTTTGTAAGTGAAGAACTTTAATTGACTGAGTGTATTGGGTAATTTGCCTTTTTCTGGCTTATTCCTCAGAGAATACGCTTTTGTTTTATTCAGTGGAAACATCATTATATGAGCCAATATATGGCTTTATTGACGTGAATATTAAGTAAAAGTTGTAACAGCACCACCTAATGTTAAATTTATGAAGTACACTAAAGTCAGTAATTTTCATGTGTGGGCCATACTCTATATTGTTTTTAAAATTTATTAAAGAAATCCTCAATGAAAAATGTACAAAAAAAGCCAATTAACATTTTGATGATGCTTACGTTAGTAGGTACAAAAATAAATAAATGGTGTTGATTTGGACATTGCATGGATGCATGATGTCTATTTAATCTAATAATACTTATTGACCACTTTTATAAAATTAGTGTCTCCCCACTGTACTTACTACTCTTTTGCACTGCATAAATTTATTGTCTTAACTGTTTGAATTTATTGTCTTAACTGTTTGTATTTATTGTTTGTACTGTCGTGTATTTTTTGGTTGTACTGTTTACACTAGTGCCCTTTAATGTTGTATGTAGCACCTTGGTCTGGAGGAACGTTGTTTCGTTTTACTGTGTACTGTAACACTGTATATGGCTGAAATGACAATAAAACTACTTGAGATTTGAGAGACAATTTTATTTATCTCTGTAGAAAAAGCAATGCGCAAACCCTCCAACTGAAGAGCACCGTGAACAATTAGGTACCTTGCTCAATGGAACTTCAGCCATGAATGTTAATTACATAGAAAGGGGTATTAAACCAGTGACCTTGGTCTCAAGCCTCTACCCTGTCCATTTGGCCATGCCTGCCCCATGAATGTGAATTAAGTGATATCATTTGTATATAAGCATAAATAAGTAATAAGATGTCCTGTATTTTATTATTCCATTAATCTGAACACAAACATTAAAACGTTCCAAAATATAAGCGAAATAAAGCATTAGAAACTCATCGTGACAATTTGAGTTTTATTATGACTTAATTTTAAGTGTCTCCTGATAAAATGGCTCAGTATTGCAATAAAATTAAATACTGAAATTCTGAACTTAAATCATTTTTCAGATAATGTGGTGGTGGCCAAATGTTATTTAAGACTATCGTGGTACAACAGGAACATGAACATGTGCGTAAAAATTCAGTTTCTGCATTATTCAAAGCTATCTATTATTAAAAACGTTAATCACAGTCATTCGTGTTTTATAATTCGAACAGTAATGATTATACAAGCAACAAGAGACTGAGGGGGATGGAGAAAATTGACTCATCCATGCAACCAACTATCGCAAAGCATGACATGAGGTGACAAAATTCATTATACATCTGAATCAAAAGAATCAGACTGAGGGCCAGATCAATTAATAACAATTAAGTGTACAGCCACTTACTCTACAGCTTTTTATGCAACATTCATCTGTTTGAGACTGTTGTAAACCAGTGATGGCCCACATTGTGCTTCCTTGCATTTAAATAAAGAAAATTATGAAAAAAACTGAAAGAGCCGAGTCCAAAATAATAGCAGTGCGATAATCAATTAGTGAGGTCAATCATTTTGTAAAAAAAAAACGATGTCAATCAGGTGGCCCTATTTATTAAGCCAACACATGTTGTACATAAGCCTTTCTCTCTGAAAACCTGTGATAAACAAGAAATTGTTCAGAATAACACTGTACTTTAATTAAAATTTTGATTGGAGACGGGAAAGCATATAAATAAGTGTGTGCCATCACGTGTAATCTAATCTGCACTAATAAATGTAACATTTAAAATGGTAATGACAACCCTACAGCGCAGACGCTACATCAACCAGCCACATGCCGAGATGCCGGAAAAGCACTGACTGAAGCATTAATGTGATGATATTTGTTTATAGTTGATGCCAGTTTGAGGATAATAATATGGACTTTTTAAGTTGGACTCCATAGTTATTTGTTCAACTTTATACACACATGTTTATAATGTTTTTTGTTTCTTTTAACTAATAAATCTCTGAAATTACTTTGTCTTGTTTGTTCCCTGGAGTGTTCATGAGTTGTACAAGAGGTTAGACAGTAACGAAGGAGAGAAAGAGTTGTATCGGCTGGCAACATGTGCAACATGTCAGGCTGATCAAGGATAGAAATGAATGTGTACTGACAGGTGAGGAGAGGGTGAGGGAAAGATGGACGGAGTGTTTTGAAAAGCTGATAATTGAAGAGAATGACAGGGAAAGTGTACTTTTACAGATTTATAAGAACAAGGGCGATGTGTGGATTTGTAGCAATTACAGGGGCATACATTTAAAGAGCCACACAATAAGATTTAGGAGAGAGTTGTGGAAGCTAGGCTTAGAAAAGCAGTGGTTGTTTGTCAGCAGTATGGTTTCATGTCAAGAAAAAAGCACCACAGATGCAATTTTTGCTTTAAGAATGCTGATGTAGTAGTATAGTGAAGGTTAGAAAGAGTTACACTGTGTCTTTGTAGGTTTAGAGAAAGCTTGTGATAGGGTGCCGAGGGAGGAACTGTGGTGTTGTATGAGGAAGTCTGGAGTGGCTGAAAAGTAGGTTAGATTGGTGCAGGACATGTATGAGAATAGCATGACAGTAGTGCGATGTGCTGTAGGAGTGACAGATAGCTTCAAAGTAAAAGTGGGATTTTTGAGCCCTTTCTTGTTTACTCTGGGGATAAACAGACTAACAGATGAGGTCATACAGGTATTACCATGGACTATGATGTTTGCAAATGACATCATGGTCTGTAATGAAAGCAGGGAACAACTAGAAGAGAACTTGAAGAGGTGGAGGTATGCTCTGGAATGGAGGGGAATGAAAGTCAACACTTGTCAGAGAGAATACGTGAATGACAGGGAGGAAGTTAGAAATGTCAGGCTACAGAAAGGTGCTAAGGTGCAGGAGTACAGATACTTAGGATTAACTGTCTAAGGAAATGGGGAGTGTGGAAAAGAGGTAAGGTAGAGAGTACAGGCAGGATGGAGTGGATGGAGAAAAGTGTCAAGAGTAATGGGTGACAAAAGGGTCACAGCAAAAGTTAAAGGAAATGTTTATAAGAGAGTAGTGAGACCAGCCTTGTTGTATGGTTTAGAGACAGTGGCACTGACTAAGAGACAGGAAGCTAAGCGGGAGGTTGCAGAGCTTAAGATGCTGAGGTTCTCATTGGGAGTGACCAAGATGGACAAGATCAGGAATGAGAACATTAGAGGGACAGCACAGGTTGCAAAATTGGGAGAAAAAGTTAGAAAGGGCATTTTAAGAAAGTTGAGATGCATGCCCGTTTTCTGTAAAGCTGCTTTGGGACAATGTCTATTGTTAAAAAAAGAGCTTTATAAATAAATAAATAAATTGAATTGAGATGGTTTGTATATGTACAGAGGATGGACAGTGGATATATTGGTAGGAGCATGTTAGAGATGAGTTTCCATACAGGAAGCAGAGAGGAATACCAAAGAGGAAATATATGCATGTGGTAAATGTAGACATGCAGGTAGTTGGCTTGTAAACAGAAGACGTAGAGGACAGAGTGAGCTGGAAAAGATTAAATCGCTGTTGCGACTCCTGATTAAGGGAGAGGCCGAAAGAAGGAAAAGAAGAAGTTATTACTTAGTTACTTATTAAAAATAAAAATGTGAGTTAGAACTATATGACTGATGTAAAAGACTGAAAGAGTGAGTGTGCTCTGTTATTGGAGTAAAGATTACTAAATGGATTTCATTCCTGTGTGCACTGGAAAGGCTGAATCTGCTTTAGCTTCACTGAGCTGTGCCTAGAAGCTGGTGTCGTTTATCATGCCATAAGCCTGGTAGAGCTGATTCAGTAAGTCCCTCTTCTCATTTTCAGGCAAGAAGCTTGACCTGGCTGAATTTATGTTCTGAAAAAAAAAATTAATGGTAAAATAAACCTTATGTAGAATGATATGTCACAGGAAATAGGCCATGTTAGCTATTTCACTGAACAGAGCTGTTGAATTCCATATTCTAATTGGTCTAATTGATGATTAATGTGTTAATTAATTTTCTATAAAGCCTAAACAGACAAACGTGCCATCTGTAAATTAAATCACAAGTATATATTCATATTTTAGCAGAATCAATATCGCTGACTATTACACGACTTGCGTTTGGAGTGATCTTTGTTGGTAGACTATTCCTGAGGAGGGTAACAATGGTCTTGAATTCTCTCGATTTCTACATAATCTGTATGATTGTGGATTGCTGGAGTCCAAACTCTTTAGAGATGTGTTTCACTAGAGTAAATTTTCAAAACAAATAAGTTTATTATAAAATGAGAAGAATTATTTTCACAAGCTTATTACAAACGTGATTCACAAACGTGATTTGGGACAAAGAGCAAATAAAAACGCAATTCAATAATTTACAAATCTCAAAAACTGATATTGTATTTCCAATAGAACATAGACTATATATCAAATGTTGAAAATGAGACATTTTGAAATTTCATGCCAAATACTGGCTCATTTGATATTTCATGACAGCAACACATCTCAAAAAAGTTATGTCAATTAGCAATAGGTCATTAACATTACTGGAATATTCTCTGTGTAAGGGGAAAGGCCGGAAAACCAAACTGGATGCCTATGATCTTCCGGCACTTAGACAGTGCTGCATCACATGCACACATGTTTCTCAATTGGAAATCATAAAATGGGCTCAGGAATATTTCCAGAGAACATTATTTGTGAACACAATTCACTGTGCCATCCGCCGTTGCCAGCTACAACTATATAGTTCAAAAATAAAGTTGTATCTAAACAAGATCCAGAAGCGCAGACTTCTTTTCTGAGCCAAGGCTCATTTAAAATAGACTGTGGCAAAGTGGAAAACTGTTCTGTGGTCAGACAAATCTAAATTTGAAGTTCTTTATGGAAACCAGGAACGCCGTTTCATTAGGACTAAAGAGGAAAAGGAAGACCCAAGTTGTTATCAGGGCTCAGTTTAGAAGCCTGCATCTGGTATGGGGTTTCATTAGAGTGTGTAGCACGGACAGCTTACATATCTGGAAGGACACCATCAATGCTGAAAAGTATATCCAGGTTCTAGAGAAGCATATGCTCCCATCCAGACAACATCTCTTTCAGCAAAAACCTTGAATTTTCCAACATGACAATGCCAAACCACATACTGCATCAATAAAGCTGTTTACAGATTTGTTATTGAACAAGCTGATCAACTCACCAGGCGTATAAACTCTTCCTCAGTAAAACCCATGTAATCCTTTGCAATCTGGTAGTCGGTGTCCAGGGTCGAGTTGAAAATCATTGGGTCGTCTGTGTTCAGAGAATAGTTTGCTTTGTCTTCCCTAAACCTGCCCTCATGAAAACAAGAAAATCATGTGAAATGAATGATTCAAGTAAAATGTGCTATATTTGGTAATCATGATGTAATGCCTTTCTCTTAGTGCAACTTATGGGGTATATAAAAGCAGGGAGAAAAATGAGAAATGCACAATAAAATAATCATGCAACAAATGTGGTGCGACATTTGTTCACAGGTGCTGTTTCAGGCTCAGTTACAAATTTATACTTATTTTTAACCATTACGTTATGAAACTACATATTATATTTAGAAATAGGGATACACCGATACCATGTTTTGTCTGACCAAATACAAGTATGAGTATTGCCAATACAGAGTACCAATACCAAGGTCTTTGAACTCTGTGCTGTATTACTCTGTGCTATATGTTTCTTTACATTACTTTTATTAAATGAACTGTTTTGATATCCTCCTCCTGGTATTTTAGCAGAGCAAAGTTTGCAGTCTGCTTTACTTGTGTCACCAGTGCTTATTCTAAATTATATATTCTAAATATATTTCAGAATGTCTGCGACTTCTTGCCCCCCCTCCAGCTCCACTTTCAGAAAGCACTGATAGTCCGATCCCAACTCCTGACTCCACCCATATTTTAGCTACTGATATTCATCCCAAGCGCCCATATGGTCCTGATGTCCCTATGTTCTTGATGTTTGTCCCAAGGGCCTGCCTGATCCTTAGCCTCCCAGGACCAGAGACATCTCCTCCTAAAGGGGTTATGGAGAATTCCCCTCTAAAGGCCTGGACTATCCAAATTCCCCTCATACCCTCCTAGAGGTACAACCATGTTTCTTTTTAGGAACTTCAGAGCCACACCCTTTGAGGGATAATAAATAATAGTGGCAGTTTTTTAATCCTGGGAATTTATTCTCAGATTGTTTGCTCAGCATAAACATTGTGACAAGTGTAAAGATTCAAGCCCTCGGGAATGTTTTGGAAATCATAATGAAATTTACTATTTTCTCACAATAATTCAAATTTTTATTAAAATAATTCCAGGAAACTTTGTTTATTCAGGATAATGGCTGATTTGGAGCCAGTTTGTTAGTCACATCTTTTGTAGAAGTCTGACCTCACATGAGTCATATAAGGCAGATTTACCTGATGAGTGGATGCTTAGTAAAGTCAGGTTCACAGGCTCCTGTCAGTTTACTGGAAAGTGGACATACCTGAAACGACATATACGTGTTCACTAAATCACATTACGCCACAGATGTTAGCATTTTATAGGCCCACTGCACTAAAGTGCAATTTCTGGTCCTGCACGTTCTAGCATTTTCTCTGCTTTATTACCCATTCAGTACCATTATTGAAGGGCATTTTATTTGTATGGTTTTGAATTTTTAACAGTTGCTATATATTCAGGCATCTTGACTGGGTGCCCATTCTTAATCAATAGGAATTTTTTACTTCAGCCCACCTAAGTAGCTAAACTTTTCCCAAGCTTACAAAGTGTATTTGTGTCTTTTTGACCATTCTTTCAGAAGCACATTTGTGTCTATCATGTAAAGATCAGGACTATCTCCACAGCCAGTCAAATCCTTCTAATGACACCAAACTCAATCATCCATGTCTATATGGACCTTAAATTGTGCACTGGTATGCAGTTATCATACCCTAAACTTTTACCACAGTTTGGGGGAGTTGGGAGCAAGAAAGCTGAAACATGAATTGATGCTTTCACTGGAACTAAGGGACTGGGCCCATAATCCCTGCTCGGCATGTTGCCTATAGTTGAAATAAAATAAAAAATACTGCAATAGAGATGTTCAGTGGTTCACAGTGGTGTTGTTTGTTGAGTTTGCAACTCTTAGGCACTAACTGGAACTGTGAACTTGATCCATTAAATTAGTTCTCCTTTTTGGTTGTACTGAGTTATGAAATGCATTCTGGACAATTTTGGAAATTACACCTGTCTTGTGAATCTTTCCTCTCATACACAACAAGGTGTTACATGCTTATGAACACATCCGAGAACTATGTGCGCGAGGACAGGAACAACCCTAGACATGGCACCACTCAATCATAGGACACATTCACACACTAAGGGCCAATATAGAGACCTAACATGCATGTCTTCGGAATGCAGGGAAACCGAGATCAGCCCGAGAAAACCCGCGCAAACACGGGGAGCACATGCAAACACCACACGGAAATTTCAGGGGTCGTCCCACCAGGGGATCTCACCCGGGTCCTTCTTACTAGAGGTGACTATTCAACTATTCAGTGTGCCACCCACTTTGCTTATTTATTATGTCTAACATTTATAGACATTTTTGTGCTAATACAACCGGGGCAGTCGTAGGCTTGTGGTTAAGGAACCAGCCTTGCAAATGGAAGATCCCTGGTTCGATTCCAAGTACAGACAAGTCATGTCTGAAGTGTCCTTGGGCAAGGCACCTAACCCCCAGTTGCTCCCTGGGCGCTGTGCTGGCTGCTCACTGCTCCGAGCATGTGTGCTCACTTCACTTGTGTGTGTGTATTTGTGAGTTTCACTGCACGGATGGGTTAAATGCAAAGGACCAATTGCGCTGTGTGCAAAAACATAGTGGCAAAATATATTACTTTATCACTTATTTACTGGAAACAAGTAATTATTTAAACCCTGACAACAGAACAATATTCAAACAACAATCAATACTTAACTTAAGAAAACTTACTGTTCTCTAAAATCACTGCTACACAAAGCAAATTGTTTAACTGTATTTTTAATAGTTTTGTACCTCAAAATGCATATTTTGTTGAAGCATCTGTTTGTAAAGGGCTTCGTCTTTTATTGTATGATATCCATGTCCAATACGTTCTGCTTTTAGCACATCAACTGCCTGCAGAGAAAACACAAATGTTGCAAAAGTGGAAGAAGTATTAAAAAATCATTTTGATTTTACATTCATTCATGTATTTTATTATCTCAAACATTGTAAAACATACGCATAGCTTGACTTTGGCCAACTGTTTGCTTTAAGATTCGCTATGATAAACAAGGTGAGAAATAAATGAATAACCATGTGGGACAGTGTGCATATTCAGCTGTGAGACTAATGCAATTTTAACTGCTCTGTAATTTCACAGACACGTGATGGTAACAAAGATTTTCAAGAATGTCCCGATGGTTAGGAAAAAAACTCTTTTCTTGGAACATACTTGCATAAACAATACATTGACTATACAATGCGAATTTAAAATTACATCATATCAATATTATCAGACCTTTACCATTACTTACTTAAGATGCAACACTACTGTTTATTGACAATCCAGCTGCAAGGGCAAAAACAACCCTATACAGGGTGCCACTCCATCGTCACACACATTCCCACACTAAGGCTACATTGGAGAACATGCATTCTTCGGAATGTGGGAGGAAACCGGATGTTTGGTGACAGTTTGTCATTGTTATTCTCAGTGGTAACTCAGTGGAGGCGACAGTGGTAACTCAGGTTAGGATGACTACTCACAGGAAGATCATGATCCTGTATAGGTTTTTTACAGCCAAGGTTCGGTCCCTTAACCCATAATTGACAGTTGTATAAGGAGATAAATTTCAGTCACTCTGGATAAGAGTGTTGGTCAAATTCCATAAATGTAATTCTATTGAGGTATAGAAGATAGAAGTACAGAAATACATATAAAGCAACAAAGTCCAGCAATAAATGTTTTAAAAACATATTCTCATATCAATAAATGCTGCAAGTTTAATAACAAATAGCCACCAAATGGTGCAAACAAGCAATTCGGAAGGGCTGATTATGTTCATGATAACTAGTTTCCTAGATTTCTAGTTGTAATCTAAGATTTTACATCAAATCAGATTCTGCCAATGTATTTATAAAACATATTTTTAATAATAAACTAGAATCTATGTGCTTCATCTGCTGGAGAAATCCATTTTGGCTGAAGAGAAGCAGTGCTTATAAGAAGTGTGTTATACTCATTGTGTGTTCATGCTTTTATTGCATGCATATTTTCCACATCTTGACAATCATGTTATCACTTTGCACACACAGTATAGCTAAGGGACAGACATTTTTGCCTCTGTGTTCTCAGTGTATTAGAACATAAATAGTGATTACTGTTCCAGATAAAAACCCGATTACAAAAAAGTTGGGACAAAGTACAAATAAAAACGAAATGCAATGATGCGGAAGGTTTAAAATTCCATATTTTATTTAGAATAGATGACGTATCAAATGTTTGAACTGAGAGTTTTAGCTGGGCAGTGGTGGACAGCACGGTGAATTGTGTTCACAGATAATGTTCTTTGGAAATATTCCTGAGCCCCTTTTTGTGATTTCCAAAACAGAAGCATGCCTGCATGTGATGCAGTGCTGTCTAAGGGCCCGAAGTTAAAAGACACCCAGTATGGTTTCCCCCCTAACCTTTAGAGATTCTTCCAAAATCTCTGAATCATTTGATGACAGTATGCACTGTTGATGATATGTTCAAACTCTTTGCAATTTTACACTGTTGAACTTCTTTCTGATATCGCTCCACTATTTGTCGGCGCAGAATTAGGGGGATTGGTGATCCTCTTCCTATCTTTACTTCTGAGAGCCGCTACCACTCCAAGATGCACCTTTTATACCTAGTCAGGTTAATGATTTATTGTCAATTGACATAATAAGTTGCAATTTTTGCAACTTAAAATTTTACAGCATCTTATTTCGCAAGCATAATATCAACTTCCACTGTTATGCTGATGATACGCAGTTATATGTGTCAGCCAATCCTGATGACAGA
>JAOUQV010344037.1:0-10501 GCA_028565295.1 Aspidoras spilotus
GGCACCGATTTCCCCGTCACCCTTAAACTAGGATTAAGCGGGTATAGAAAATAAATGAATGAAATTAGATGGACAGTCTAAATTGTATAGCCTATATACTTGCTCAACAGGTAGTACACCCCGAAGCAACTAGGTCCTCAGGCCAGACCAGATAAAAAGCCCGACTTTTAGAAAATAGAAATATTGCCAAAAAACAGGGGTGGAGCTCACAAACATTTTCCCAGAATGTTTCAATGGAGGACACAATTACAGTGAGATGCAGGTGCAAGCCTAGGGGCCGAATAACAACAAAAATTCTGTTACGCACCTCTGGATTGACATTACAGTAGGCATGCCTACTGTAGAACCTACTTGTCTAGTACCTACATATACCAAAAGCTTCCAGTCCAGTGTGCCAGCCTATTTGGCATTGATATCACAGTGTCCTTTACTCTACCTTCCACCCAAACCTATTAAACTGACTAGTACAAACAATGTGTTTGCTGTTAATATCTAAACGCTTTTTCTACACCTTTTTCAACTACACCTGCTAATGCTCCAAGATCCTGATTGTGCCTTAATGTATAACAACACTGTGACAAACTAACCTTCCAAGCTGATCAAATGTAGTTTTACATTACTAGCACACTTCTTACAACTAGAATCCTCTCCTACATCCTGTCCAAAGTTCTGCGGTGTTGGAAAA
Source organism: Aspidoras spilotus (assembly GCA_028565295.1). Taxonomy (NCBI): domain Eukaryota; kingdom Metazoa; phylum Chordata; class Actinopteri; order Siluriformes; family Callichthyidae; genus Aspidoras; species Aspidoras spilotus. The sequence goes on from JAOUQV010344037.1 coordinate 686, forward strand.
ACATAATTTGTAGTTTCCAACAAGAACTTGCCCAAAATTCTTGCCAAATGATTCTATGCTTTTCCACACTATCCCACTAGAAATACTACCCCTGTTTAGCAGCAGTTACTTGGTGTGCTTCTTCTTCCTCTCTTGAATTAATTTAGTGACCTTTTGCCTTCTCTCTGGTGACATGGCCTTTCTGAATGATTTCCAATTTTTACCTTATTTGCACCTACCCTATAACACCTTTATGCTCCTATACTCTTTTTTTCCACTACTTTAATCTAAAGATTTCCACTTTATGCCCACTTTTGCAACTGCTTACTCTGTAATCTTTCCTCCTAAACAATTTTACTCATTCCAACTGCTATCTTGACTACATATCTTGATATTTTTTTAATTCTCTGTAGGGTACCAAATCTTGACACTCCATAATCATAAATAATTTTATCTGCCCTTTTCAACACTCTTACACACTAACTTATTCTCTGCACCTGGCCATTTTCTCTCTGCCCAACCCCTTGCTTATTCCCCATCTGTTTTCTACTTGCCTTATGATGAGCTTGACACTGTTTTTCACCTTACTGTGCTGAAACATATGAAGTGAAAGTTATTTGTTTGCCACTATGCTTGCACACAGCAAACTTGGTCCTCCGCATTTAACCCATCCGTGTAGTGAAGCATACACACACAGTACCCAGGTAGCAACTGGGGGGTTAGTTGCCTTGCCCATGGGCACCTCAATTCTCTCACAAATTGACAGCACCAGGACTCAAACCATTGACCTTCTGGTTGCAGGGCCAGTTCCTTAACCAAAAGACCACTACCCCTTGCCTCTATAGTATAAGAGGTATTGATATCCTGCAAGCTGTGGTATGTAACCTGCTGCTGGACTTCATTCAACTGACTCAAAATCAAGTACTCTACCAAGTATTGTTTATAAAAATCAGCAAAAACAATTCCAGCATCCATAACCATGTTATCCACCTGTAAGTCTTCTTCCACTTCTGCATTTCACTTATGTTCTTCTTTAAAGCTTTAATGGTTTCATACACATGGTTAACCATGGTTGCTGCTATAAGGTGCTAGCTCCTGGCAGCTTCGCTAGGTTCTATTCTTCCAGTCATATGTCTTTCTAAGATCCTGAGGGTTTTCCCTTGTTGTCAATATACAAGGTGGGCCATTTATATGGATACATACAGTATGTATCCATATAAATGGCCCACTCTGTAGTACTGAGAGATGTCCTGAATCAAATTAATTGACAATGATATCATTAAAAAAACATGGCCAATATTGACCAATCAGATTTCAGCAGCTGTTTGCTAGCATTAAAAAACCCAGTCATCATGAAATTTGAATGGTCTGTCCACGGGGCACTTCCTAAGTATATTAAAAATATATAAAACATTAGCCACTATTGTGCAATTCATATTTTCAATATAAAAATATGGAATATAACGTGAAAATTAACATATTGAAAAGCAATTTGGTTTAGACTATAATATGCCTAGTCCATAATAATAGGACTAGTCCCTGTCCCTTCGTCCTGTCAACAAATATTGGTCTACTTGCAATCTCTATTGCCTGTAAATAATTATCAAAAAATTGAACTTTGGACACAGTGTTGCAGCAAAATTTCAACAAATATTGGTGAGTGTAGCTCTATGCATTCTGGAGTATAATTTAAAAAATCTTGGCCCAAATCTAAGAAAAATTTGTGACATCTATATGTCTTTAAAAATATGCTATTATGTTGGGCGTCTTTGAACTTATAATATGCTAGGACATCACTTGGGCTATATTTGATGTTTATATTTATTAATTTTGCGTTACTATGTCAGTACAAAAAACTGTTATCCTTTATAAATCCTTTATAAACACAAATAATTAATGCTTCACAAAAATGTCTGTATTTATAATATGCATTATTATTATTATTATTATTATTATTAGTAGTAGTAGTAGTAGTAGTAGTAGTAGTATTAGTAGTAGTCGTAGTAGTAGTAGTAGTAGTAATAGTAGTAGTGGTAGTATTAGTAGTAGTAGAAGTAGTGGTAGTAGTAGTATTAGTAGTAGTAGAAGTAGTGGTAGTTGTAGTTGTAGTAATAGTATTGAGGTCCACTACAATAACTTATGTAAAAATATTATTATTTATTAAATACTGCTGTTACTACTGGTGTCTGCTGGTAGTTAAATTATATTTATTTCATTCTGTAATGTCTTTTTCTCATTTTTCTATATTTTCAAGCTGGCGTCATCCATGTCCTCCAGATAGTTAGTGTTCCACTGAGATGGTTTGAGTCATTACATTTGAGGCAGTTATGATTCTTCCTCACAGCCTGGGAGATGAGATACAATCTGCTACTAGGGTGTCTTTATAAATCACTAGTGGTAGTGAGGTCAACATTACTTATCCCTGAGGTGTTCTGCACTCCCTCTTGTGGTGAAAATTTGCTTCTAATGCTACTCCATAAAACAGTTAGAGAATAATGAAAGTGTTCTGGGAGCCACAGTTATGTTTTACAGTATATGGTGTTATGAAAAGGAATGAGTTGAACCTCTGGTTGGGTGAGTGCATTAGTCGAATATTTATCCAACAAAATAGCTTCAGTTTGCCAAAGCATATTCTGAAAGATCTTTGGAATTGAAATGGATTGATTAATTTGGATGCTTTTTAAGATTCTGGCTCCAAATATCTCATGCATTTTTGGGAGTTGAAATCAGATAATAATAAAAGCCATAGCTTATTTACATTGTTTTCATATTTATTAAACCATTCAATAAACCCTCCTTTATGTGGAGTAAACAGAGACTTTGCCCGTCAGGATAGTAATAGTTTGCTATGTTGTATGATCTGAATTCTTTGTGAATTTGACCTTTTATTATGAGAGAAAAATATTAAGATCATTTGGAATATATTCTTGTACAAAGCTATTTACATTTATTTTTTCTTAATTTATCAGTTGACGGTTAAAGGCCTTGCTTGGGGGATCAGTAAAGGGCTTTGTCATTAGTACAATGATGTCATGTTTGAGCTACCACTGGGACAAGTAAAGGAAAAATTAATAAGTGTGACACAACATGATAATCTGAACATTCCTCTAGACAAGCCTTTCTTAGTCCAGAATGTTGCAGCTAGAGTCCTTATTAGAACCAAAAGATAATACTATGTCAACCCCATTTTATCTCTCAGATTCTGTCTGCTGATCACCTGACCCTAGCATATATATCTACACTGAGTTTGAGTTGTGCATTTTATTTGACTACTGTTTTCTAATAAACCTGCATTGTCTCCTAATCCCATGGCCATTTGCTTCATGGAGGCACCAGGCATGGAAATTATGCAGAATATGCTTAGGGCCTACGCCAACAGAACCGAATAGGCAGTGAATGGAAAGCCTGGAAGATTATAGCCAACAGCTCTTGATTGAGTGATCTCGCAGCCTTAAACATACACAGCCATAATTGAAACACCCCCCTTGAAACACCAGTGTCATACCCTATATAGTGTATTACCAATTAGAAATAGCATGATCATCAGATGTTAAACAACTGCAAAGCCTGTAAAAATATTTCCACAGCACACACCAGTCAGTATGGTCAGCTCAATTTTTCACTGTGGTTGCCATGAATCTTTTCTTTTAAACCTTGAATTCCCACTGTACATTCAAATGAATGTCACAATGAAATCTCATTTGATTACAGCCCTGAATGACTCCAGTGTTCAATCAGGTCCCTCTGTGCACTTACAGCTGCTAGATATCAATGGTAGGCTGGGGCCAAGTGACACACTGCCGGATCCTCTGACGATAAATGTGGAATTGCTCCATATTAAAAGCATCATTCTAGGACTACCATGAATGAATAAGTACAACTCATTAAATTCCATAGAGAGCAAACCCAATACAGAGTGCTTTGCCACCCTATTGCCCATATGACTGTGGTATGGACCTCCTAAATTCACGTTGGAGTAAATCCAATAAACACTAGCCCAGGGCTGCATTAAAATTTCAGTCTCTCCCACATAAACAGGATTCTTTTTGTGATAAAGCAAGGTGGAGGTCTTTGGACATTTATTGCTTATTGTGGATTAAATAAAAATAACCAAGTGGTACCTGTATCCTCTGCTCCTTATTCGTTCAGCTTTGGAACAGTGTGTATTTAATTTTCTGCATACGAGCTGGTGGCAGGTGAAAAACAACCTTTTTTCCACTACCTCTACAGGTTGCATATCTTATGCACATCTCCCACAACTGGGCATCATTGTGCCTAGCAAACCCACAACCTCACCAGTGGCAAATATTGGCATCCACACATGAAAAGGGACATCTTCCTGTATTTCACATCATAATATGCTTAGACTTCACTCACATAGTTTTAGTTTATAATGAACTATCAGCCTTCTCTCTATGCATGAAATGATTCCCACATTGCTCCCCCAGCTGTAAATGAGTTGTTTGCAGTAAGTGAACAGGTGTGGGAGCAGGTGCATAAACAACTTGCTCGAGATATCTAGGCCATATAGGATTAAGTAGGTTGAAGGCATAGGAAAAGCCTCAAATAACAACTGGCAAATGGGGTGTGAGTGTCCCAATCCCCTGTATTCATTCTTTCTTTCAAAGTGTGCAAAGTCTCATAATTAGATTAAGATTATTTTCCCTCTATTAATGAATTGACCAATGCTGAATATTTGTCTAAAAACAATGTCTGTGTTGTACTGACGAACAAAACATTTGCTCTCTCACGATTTAATTTTTCATTAAATTGATGACTTTAAAATATTCAATTTAATTTAGTTTTATTTCTATAGCACATTTTACAGTGGAAGATGTCACAAAGCAGCTTTACAGAAATTCAGTTCAGGATATAGTTATAAAGTTTAAATTACAATTACTATACAAAAACTGTAGATAGATACATACACAAACATACATATATAGGAATTAATGTAAGAGCAATTCTAATTTTTGAATAATAATATATATAAATAATTAAAACAATTCTACAAAATAATACTTGAAGGGATGAGGTGGCTATAATGAAGGAAGCAGTGAGCATTCATTAACCGGGCTTTAAATAATTGCAGATCTCAGTGTAATAGAAATCAATTTTCTACCCTTTTTTCCTGTCAGTGCTCATCCCCCTCCTCTCTCTCTCTCTTTCTCTCTCTCTCACTCTTGCCTGATGACCGCATTCTACTGGATCAGCCATCCTCCGGATCCGGAACGGATCTGCACCACCACACATGGACCAAACCTGCATCACCACATCTATCCCTGACCCCCTCATCTTACTGACAGAACCACCTATGAGTCTGCCATCAAACTGTCAAAATCACCATTTAGTTGGCCTCTCTAGTTAACTACCCCTATCAAAGCTCATGCAATGCTCTGTGGAATTTACTTGTAGCTTGATGAGAATGATAAAATCTGAGGACAAATAAAAAGGATTTAAGCACAATATAAAAAATGTGCAAGTGCAAGTATTAAAAGGTGCACTCTGTGTTTTATATCAATTTGCTCTAATTGTACCACTGCATCTGAACCTGATTTACCCCCTGTATCCAGAACGAACCCGCCCCACAACATCAAGACCAGATCAGCCACACCGCATCCGGACCAGTCCTGCCTGCACATTCACTCAGGTTAGTTGTCAATGGAGTGGCTGGTTGCTCTATGTCTCAGGGCGCCTTCATTCCTGTGTTACCTTCTGGATCTCCCTATTAATTATGCTGCTTTAGTGAGTATCGCCAGAGTTTGTTCTCTAACGCACTCCACATTTTATATATTGCTAAATTACAATAATCAATCCTAATTATTTGTCCTTTTTAGTCATTTCTCTTTTTTTCTGCCGAGCTGGGCACATTGCTGCTGGGGAATGCTGGTCCTGGCCTTCTACACCTGCCTGGTTTCACCCTGGTGGTCGGCTTTCTGGTGTGGCCAAATCTCATAACTTTACACACATTTGTAGACTCCTTTTAAAGACTGTTTAGTCTGTTATCACCCAAATGATGATTCCCTTTTGAGCCTAGTTCCTCTCAAGGTTTTAAGGGTCTATTATCATTTGAGGGAGATTTCCTTGAATCTGTCTCCATACAGCTTGCTCATCAGGAATTAAAAGTGATCAATAAGACCTGTGTAAACGTCTTGATTATATCCTGTATTTAATTTCTCTAAAGATGCTTTGCAAAAATGTTCCACTGTAAAAAAGAACTATAAAAATAAATTGTAACTGAATTAAACATTATACATTAGATAAGAGGAAACTGAAAATAGTTATAGAAAATATGATTTATTATTTATTTTCTGTGCATTTCCATGAAGGGTAGCACGGTGTCACCTTTTAATGCATGACTTGGGTATCATTTTAATTGAATTCAAATATGCAATCCAATTTGCTCCACCGGATCAATACGGGTGAGGTCATTGTGAAGAGGGATTGATGTCAGATTTCATTTCCTTCCTCTCACTCGCTTTACCTGAGTGAGTCATATTTTGCATCTGTGCAAATCGTGAGTACCCAACATGAGCCGTTATTTAAATTATCACCATAGCAGAGCACACTAAATCTGCATGAATATAAACATAGAGGACTGGTACAGGTTTGTGTGTATGATGTCATAGAACATTTTTATAGTAGTTGCCATTTACTGGATGTGAGTATGAGTAACAAATCTTGGTTTATAATCAGGTATCTTATTCAAGTAAATCCACATTTTTTCAAATATATTTAAACAAGAGGAATTGTACTATAGCAGCTTTACATTGATATAAAATGCTTACATGACGTATTAATATGCATATACAGTTTTTATCCCTATATTCTTTCTTTAATGCCAGCTTGACAATGGAAAGGAAACACTCTTTCATATGATAAGTAACCCTGAGAGGAAGCAGACTCTAAAGGGAACCCCACCCTCATTTGGGTTACACTGCAGACGGCAATAATAAATAACTGTATTATATAGTGAATACATCATTCATTACATTTTAAACTAAAGTCACTAACTGTTTGAAGTTACTAACTGTTTTCAATTCAATTCAATTCAATTCAATTTCATTTATAATGCACCGATGTACATTAAGTTCTTTATTCCCCTTCTATTTTATTCCACACCCTCTTTAGTGATGCTCTCTCACTCTCTCACATAGTGGTTTATTTCAATCTTCTAATAGGAAATACTAAAATATATAAGATTATATTCAAGATACTGTAATTCCACTGATGTGTGCATCATACGAATGAGACATATTCTAAAAAATATTCTACCTTAAAGTTTTCTGTTTTCTGCTGAGTGACACATTAGATGTGAAACAAGATTTAAAGCACTAGCTGATCATTTCACTTTGGCACATGATCTGAACAAAAGAATTATATAGAAGCCAGTATCTGATTTATTGTTAACCAAAGCCTTTATAAACAGATTAGTAATCAATATATGAGAATTTTTTGTCAAAAGATGACAATAGATCTCTAGATCTGCATCTTTACCTAAGAAGAAACTATTGAAAATGTATTGAAAAACTATTCCATAATGGAGGCTTTGTAAAAGAAATCTCTACCACCCACATGTTCACTATTCTAGGAACTAGCAAATAGCCTCATCCATTCGATCAAAACACATGTGAAGGATCATAAATTATTATTAGGTCACTTAGATCATTTCAGTGGCGTTATATAAAAATAAGAAGAAGATCACGAGAAAGGGAGGCAAACAGACTGAAATGGTTTTAAAAAATCTGTTTTTATATTCCTATTAAAAGGTATTTAGTGCAGCAATATTGTTTTCTGAAGAAATTGTGAAAAAATTAAAGATTTCAAATACACACACACACATATACGCATATATATATATATATATATATATATATACACACACACACACATCATTCTGTTGCTACACCCGTCATTTCCCTGCATCCTCCGACAGCACTGTGCTCTTCAGCCAATAGGAGCGTTAGCAGGTGATGTCATGAATTAGGAGTGGTAGTGCTGCTGATGCTGCTGAGCTCTTGTATCCGAGGACGTGCAGACTCCAGGAAAAAAGCAGGAGAGAAGAAGTCATTACGGACATTATTTTAAGTACAGAGGGTAAGTGAGGACTCCGGCAAAACACAACACCACCCCAGATTTCCTTTTATATATTAACAGTGACATTCGGGTTTGACTGATGGAACAAAAGCTTAGACTGTATGCACTGCATCAGACACCATCAGACAAGACATGTCTTTTCAATGCTATGGTATTATTTAGTCATTAATTATATATGAGATGCCGCTTATGTATGTATGCATACAAATCAATGCTGATGTTTATTGACATGTGAGGATGTTTAGTTTGTCTAATGATGGATGTTTTATGGTAACTACAGGGTGATGTCATGTGCGTGTGCCATTTTGGCTACAGACGGTAGTTATGTAACACATTTTCAGTGGGATTAACAAAAATGTATTCAAAATTTAAATAAGATCAATGTAAAGATGGAACGCAGTGTCAGTATCAAGGCTAATTTAAGCAAAACCTAATTGATATCAGATCATGTAACATTTATTGAATATTATGTTTGAATTGAATCCTATTTACGCCTGAAAAAAACACACTTTTTAATTTTTGTGTCTTAGAAATCATATAATATCAGAAGGGCTTAATGGCTCATACAAAAAAGTGTTATTGCTTTAAGGGATACTGTGGTATAGTTATTATTTGGCATATTTCTGTTCTGTTGTAACCTCCGAAAACAGTTATGACCTTTCATGCAATTTCACTGAGAAGCTCTTGATAAACAGCCACGTCTGCAGGACGTGAATAAGGATAAGTAAGCCTGGAGTGTAGAAGGTTCTACAAGGTGTATGTGTGTGTGGTCTCATACATTTACAAGCATGTGTTGATAATGTGCATAACTGTATAACAGAGAACACTTACATAATGATTTTGTCTGCATATTGTATATATAAGTCAAAGCATTTGGTTTGTAATTGTATTAAACCCAGAGCACTTAAGACTTACCTGAATCTTAGGCGATTTCAGCCTATGTGTGATGGATCAATTTAGTCCTCCTATCAGTGTCACTTACAATGTGCACTGAAATAGGCGTGGCAAAGTTTGCTTAGATAATGTGTATTGTCATTTTCAAATATTCAGTTTTCAATTTCTCATTATGGGGTGTAGAGCTCAGATTGTACACGGCTGCAATATATGAAAATGTGGAAAATAATAAAATAAAAGCAGCCGCCATGCTAATAAACATGTAGGTTATCAGTGAAATGATCTGTATAGTTATTGTCAGATTCAGTAGCATTGGGAAACGGAGTACTTTATTACTGCTTTAAATAAATCATTTAATGTATGTGCTTGTTTGGAAGAAATGATTAATTATATAATATTTAATTTTGTTTGTGAAAAGTCAAACAGATGGCCTTTTAACCATATATTTTATTAAGGTACAGGACTTTAAATACATTATGATTAAAAATGCCATTGTATTTCCTTTTACTAAAGCATACAACAATTTAACTTCAATCATATTGATATAATTATTGGTGATCATCATGGATCACAAAGAGTATTGTGGAATAACAATTTTCAAGAATGCATGCAACTGCAAAGTTGTGTGCATCAAATTATGCAAGTAATGCTTTAGTCATTATTGACTCATGGTGTTATTGACGCAGTGATTCATTGATTATTTGTTCATATGTTAATTAGTGTGTTGACAGTCACCTAGAAATATATATATGTACAGGGGTTAAACAAAGAAACTGAAACACCTGTCATTTTAGTGTGGGAGGTTTCATGGCTAAATTGGACAAGCCTGGTGGCCAATCTTTATTA
>JAOUQV010344047.1:0-10500 GCA_028565295.1 Aspidoras spilotus
TTTGGAGGAGCAAGTCAGGAAACGTTTTCCTCCACCAGCATCACGTAGTGACCTGGCCACTATCCTGCAAGAAGAAAAATCCCTCGGAATCCCTGTGCAAGACTTGTATGTCTCATTCCCAGGACAAATTGACGCTGTATTGGCCGCAAAAGGAGGCCCTACACCATACTAATAAATTATTGTGGTATAAAAGCAGGTGTGGATGGCCTGTGGATGGTAGCCAAATGTTAGGCTTACAGGTATACCAAGTTTTTTCATGGAATTACTCCACACCTTAGACATGAACTAAGTTCTTCTATCGCTTACAATATCTTCAGGTCAGGCAGAAAGAACCAACCAGGAACTTGGCACATTTTTGAGAATGTTCTGCCATCATCATCCCCAGAACTGTTCTGCCATAAGCTGAATATGCCCAAAACTCTAGAAAACACACCAAAGTCACACCGTTCCAGACCAAACTCACACCCTTCCAGTGTGTCCTGGGTTGCCAACCACCTCTATACCCATGGAATGCCAACCCCACAGATACCCCTACCATAGATGCCCGGTTTAAATGATGTAAGAGAGTCTGGGCCTTACTAATCAGCAATTGTCCATAGCCATAGCCTACATGAAATGCCAGGTTGACCGGTGTCGGGGAGAGACACCTACCTACAAACCTGTTGTAGGGGTGGCAACAAATGGACTAAAGTTGGACGGGCTCTGAGGTACCTGGGACCTTACCAAATTCGTTAAAAAAATGAATCATGTTTCCTACATGTCCAGATCCCCAGTCATTCCAAAATTAACCCGACATTTCAAGTTAGTCAGCTTAAAGGGCTCCCACAATTTGTCCTCTTTTGAACTCTGGTATATCACCCATAATGTTGTGTGCATTGAAATTTTTTGAGCAAAACTGTTCTATAACCCTGCTAATTGCACCTTCACACTTTCTTTAGCATAGAAGGCATTGTTGCTTTACAGCATGTCTTTGCATGTGTCTAAAACATTTTCACACACAGTACTGTACATTATGTAAGTTTTATTGAGTATCTTTGAGAATCTGACACACTTGCTTTTTGTTGTAAAACCAAGCAGCCCTCATTATGTTGTATTGAATTACTGAAATAAATGAACTTTTTGATGATATTATAATTTATTGAGATGCACGTTTATATACATATAAACACATACCTGTCTGTCATATGTTGACACTGCTTAAAAAACCTAACCCCCTCTAGCTATCCTTAAATATTCTGTTTCCTCTTAGGTTTTAGATGGATGCATCAGTTTTTAAATATGTTCAATAGTCTGCACAGTCTATTTTAATGCAATGAAGCTTGTTTTACTGTAAAATATTGTATAGGGCATATGTTTTTTGTAGTCGGGTAAAGCAAATACTCATGATTACCAACAGACAGGTTCAGAATCCTTTATAATGAAAGACCCCCGATCCTCCATTCAACCAATACACAATAGCAGAGCGCGCAAATTCTCACCGGGTACCATGGCGACACTGTATTATGGCGTTGCCAGGAACCTGAAAAATCCGAGCATTCCGCTCTCAAAACAAAAAGTAGAATATAGGTCAGTGACCAATCAAGAATATAGACTAAATATCAGTAAGATCTGAAGTCAGAGTAGCTTGTTGGATAGTAGGATAAGGCAAAGTAGAGATAACCTTTAATGAACATTGGGAATGTGTATTGTAAAAGAGTTTGCTTTATTTATACTGCAGACCGCATCTTAAATTTCATGTTCTGTTAAAGTGAGTTTCGACATCCGCGCACATACAACACAACCCAACCAACTGGCTGTTTATGTTACTAATAATTCTGTTATTCTATTTTAAGCATCAAGAGCAGGAACAACCCCAGTCTGGGCGTTAAATCAATCTTAGGGAGCACACAAATTCACAAACACACACACATTCACACACTAAGGGCCGCTTTAGATACACAGATTAAACTAACATGCATGTCACTGGAATGCAGGAACAAAACTGGAGCACCCGGAGAAAACCTGTGCAAAAACTGAAAGCACAAATTTCCCAGGTAGTCTCACCCGCAGATAGAGCCCAGGTACTACACTGTGCTATTATAAATTTCTCTTTTAGAAAAAGAAGTTTATTCAAGTGTACTGTTGTTAATTTCTTTTTTAAATAAGTAAACGTCAGACTGCATGTTGGTTCCCCACATTTAAGCAGCTTAAAATTACAATCACAGCGATGCCGTTTTATCCATTTGGACCGAATAGTTCAAATCTAATACTAATCCACATGTCGTCGAGGAACAGCATCTCTCTCTCCTACACATTCTGCAGCTTCACTTATGCAAACAAGACACCAATGAATACTCATCTAATCTTAAAGCATCGCACTCATACAGCGCTGGTAAACACACTAAAACACACGCACATACTTACCAGTCGATCTAACTCTTTCTATATAAATTCATTCTCTATCACGCAACTGCCGAATACAAGTTACTTCTACAGCCTAAATACGAATTAATTATTTTATCTACATGTATTACTAACTGAATAATAAACTGATAAGCAGTTGGATTATTTACTCAGAAAATTATTTTAGGTAAATTATTTGCGCGAAATAAAACGACCGACCAATTATTCTTCACATATCTAAACTTCGTAAAACGTCGTTATGTTAAAAATAATAATCGTTATGCAAACTTTCTCTATAAATGAATACAAAGCATGTTTTAATTTGTCCTTACCCCATTTGAACATTATGAATAGCAGCGCAGTGGGTCTTAAATATGATCGGCCCAACTCCATCGCTTTCGAGAAATCCTCAAACTATTTGTTCGGCATCTTTTGGGGTCGTAATTTACTAGGAAGAGGGGGTGTGTGTGAGAGAGAATGTGTGTGTGACAGAGAATGTGTGTGGGAGAGTGTGCGCATGCTGCAGCAGTGGATACGGACGGGCCTTACACCGTTAGGGTTGGAGATAAAAAACGAAATGGAACAGTCTGAACTGTGGTGTGGCATGTTCCAGATCATATTTACCGAAACCACTATTTTATAATTATTGTCAATTAAGAATTTATTATAATGAAGAAATTAAAGGACACTGAAAATTTAATTCATTTACTTATTTATTGTCTTAATACACATGGAGTCGGGGGCCAGCCTGTACGACACGCAGAAACTCTGGGCGCAAGGGCAGGAACAGCCCTCTGCCCTCACCAGTGTCTGTAGGCGAAACATTAAACAAAATTGCTGATACCCATTATGAGTAGATACTCCACTCTAACAAAGTAAAATGTTAGAAGACATCAGCCGTTTTCCAAACTCATGTCAAGAAAATTCTATTGTCAATTCAACCATATAGGGTGCTTACAGTACACAGTAAAATGAAACAACATTCCTCAAGGTCCAATTTGCTACATAAAACAATTTACATAACATTAAGCAAAAATACAAGATAGTTAACAATAAATACAATGGGGACTTGGGAGGGGAGACACTGCACTTTTCAAGTTTCAAATTGACAGATGTTTATAAAGTGCATTGTGCTGTAACTGAGGTACCATGATGTAAACAGAACAGTCATGTACATTGCAGTTAAGAAAAAACTGGAGAAGAAAGATTAAGACAAAAATCTGACTCTGATGCCTGTAGAGAAACATGTATAAAAAAATTAATTTTAAGAAAAGACTTATAAAAGGAAGGCTTTTTATTATTTTTGCACATGTTGTAACATTAATTCAATTCAATTAAGTTTTAATTATATAGCACTTTTTACAGTTGGACATTGTTGGATTGACACTCTTTCTAGGGTAGTTTCTTCCCTTGCGGCCATTAGTTATTAGACATTATTTATTTATTTATTTATTATTAATTTATTATTTATCTGAATCTGTATTTACTGCATCTGTTATACTACTGATTGTTATTTCTGTGCTGTCACTTTGCGTTTTGCACCTAATGGTTTGTCTATCTTAGTTCAGAGGGACTTTGGTTTTATGTTGTGTTGCATTATTCGGAAGAGGCCGAAAGACAGAGAGAGAGAGAGAGAGAGAGAGAGAGAGAGAGTGTTGCATTATTCAGATTTTTTTACAACCAACACCTATGGGCCCCACAGTCCCACTTGCAGGTTAAATTTCATACAGGGATGGACAAATGAATGTAATAATAGTAAAATATAAATAATGACAATAAAATGTAAATGAAAATAAATATATATATGTTCATTTATTCAGTAAATAATTATATTTGTGTCTATTCAAGAAAGAATATTTGACAAACATTAATTCTAAGAACAGTCTGGGCCCGATTTTGCATTTGCAATCTAAAGCACACAAGATTCACTCTGACTGTATTTTAGGTGTATCCTATTTTGCCCCAGTGTCCCTTTACCCTTCTCTTTAGAACCAGACAGGCCTTTGCTTAGTTAAATCCACATAATGCTAAAGTGGGTGTGACCATGCTTTAATTAAGCCGCTATCCACAGACCAGCAGTGTAAAGGTTTCCCATCCTCCTTTAAATCAACTCTAGGCAAGGAGGATCTAGACTGCAATCTGCATTCCTGAATGTCAGCCTGTTAAAAGCTATAGTTAGGTGATTTTTTTTGTAATATGAACTAGACACTACCACATAGCACACTTGTTCAAAAACATTTTCATATATGGGTATAATAATTTTGATAGATCTGTGTAGAACTGATATAAAGATTATATTTTTATTTTATTTTAGTCTATTATTTTATCCTGATGTGGAAACGGTTGAAATACGCTTGAGGGTTGGTTGTTAACGATGTTTCTGCATTGTTAAGCACTGTATTGAGCATGAAGCATTCTGAAGAACATTCTATATATTTTTAGAACAACACATATTTTTAGATGAAACACACTTGCCCCTTCCCCCATAGCCCAAGCCCCACAAAAAGCAGGATAACACTCACCAGAGCATCTGATTATCTTGACAGTTTGCCTTCTCAACTGTGCCCTCCTAGGGTATCCATGACAATGGCAAATGATAAATGTGAATGTGTGTGTGGTTGAGTGTGTGTAAGAAAAGCTATGATGGTGTGCAAGACAGGTTTGACAGACAATAATAAAAATAAAGTTTAATTGTTTAATAAACAGCTTCTAATAAGTAAAATTATATTAAATTATTCACATTCTGGTATGTTTCTAATAAAATGTGTAAAATGTGGTTCCAAATCTAAATATAGATGCTACAGTATGCATTTTAGATTATTATCAATAAAACAATTATATTAAATAAGTGTTTATTTAATATTATTCTTATATTGTATTATTATTATTAGTAGTAGTAGTACCATTGTATTAAATAAGTGTTTATTTAAAATAGCTGCTGTACATACTTACATACATACTCATGGGAACCTCTCTAACACATGCTAATAAGAATTTTAATTATCTCCATAGGGAGCAGGCAACGAAAATAGGAGAAAATAGCAAAAACAGAAGTCTACATTATAAAAACATTATGTTTGACTTAATTTCCAATGTTTTGCGCACAACCATCTCTAAGGTTTACAGAGAATAGTCTAGAAAAAGAAAAAAATATCCAGTGAGGGGAAGCTATGTGGATGAAAATGCATTGTTGATGTGAGAGGTCTGAGCTGTTGGATCTAGAAAAAATTCAGATAGCTGTTTGAGCAGGAAGATTAGCAGACAAGAGAACAATTTTACCTGGAAAAGATAAAATTAGTGCAAAGTCAGAGGACCCTAGAATCCTTAGGAGCTGAATGCAGAGCATATTGTAAAAAAAATAATAAATTTCACTAAGTAAATAGGGAATGGCAAGAAAAAGGCCGCACTTCAAGAAAACCAAACTGAAGGAATTTTTTCCTTCTTTTACTGAAACATACCGGAACTTGTAATGAACCTCCAATGATAAAGCTGCAAGCAGCCAAGTGTCCCAAGAGCAACCTTGACCTCCTTGCTTTGAAACCAAACCCAAAAAAGAATGAACAGTAATTCACAGACACAAGCTCTAGTTTTACAACCTACATATGATACAATCTTTTGTATTCCATTAGAGAAAATTTGTGATCCTACTAGAGATACAGCAAGAAATTGACATATATTAGCAGTGTGATGCCAGAAGAGATGCCAGTCCTGTTATACTGTCCAGCAGGGCTTTTAATTGGATCTGACAGCATAAGTGCACTTGAACATACACAAGTAATATCAGGGGATAAGCTTGAGCCATTCGCTGTCAAAACGGAGCTTGTCTGGGGTATAGTTGGAATCATAAACCCTTTTTCAAATGATGTGAAAGGAATCTGATATATTCCCATTATTTCAACTGCATTAAACATTAATGACACACGGCCTTTAGGAGAGCATTTATACAGCCAACTCTATAAAATGCTCACTGTATTAGTAGGAATGCAGGTATAAGTAGGGATGCACTAAACAAGCCATTAGAGAGCATAAGCCATTATATTTCTAGTGCCGGTCCCTAGCCGGGGTAAATGGTAACGGTTGCGTCAGTAAGGACATCTGGCGATTTGCAAAACTCTAAT
This sequence comes from Aspidoras spilotus, assembly GCA_028565295.1. Taxonomy (NCBI): domain Eukaryota; kingdom Metazoa; phylum Chordata; class Actinopteri; order Siluriformes; family Callichthyidae; genus Aspidoras; species Aspidoras spilotus. The sequence continues at coordinate 6,501 of JAOUQV010344047.1, forward strand.
GCAAATAATGTTCCTCCCTACCTGATTGGTCACGACCTGGGTTAACAACAACCGCCACCAATACTGGTGGCAAACAGGGTACTGGCGGAAATTGGGCTACTGTTTCGTGAAGACGACGAGGAGGGAAGCGTGCGAGGAGACAGAGAGAGAACAGGAGAGTCAAGAGGGTATGACTGAAGGTGGCAACCCTGAATGTGACATGGAAATGTAGAGAACAAGCTGAAATGGTGGAGAGAAAAATGGTGGATATTTTGTGTGTGCAGGAGACAAAGTGGAAGGTAGCAAGGCTCAAAACATTGGTGCAGGTTTTAAACTGTTCTATCATGTTGTGGATAGGAAGAAAAAGAGTTACGGTGGTCCTGAAAAAAAAGTTTTGTTGAGGTGAAAAGTTGTCAGAGTGGAAATTAGTACAGATTTCAATGGGAATGCTGGTGAAGGAAACAAAAGAGGTGAGGACGTGATGGGCAAGTCTGGTGTTAAGGATTGGAACCTAGAAGGACAGATGGTGGTGGATTTTGCAAAGAGGATGAAAATGGCTGGGGTAAACACATATTTGTAAAAGAAGGAGGAGCACAGGGTGACCTACAAGAGTAGAGGCAGAAGCACACAGATACTGTGAGGAGTTCAGAAAAGAGTTGAGAAAGGATTTGGGTGATAGCAAGGAACTTTCATATGACTGGGTAGCAGCAACTGTGATTAGACAGACAGATAGGAAGGTACTTGGTGTGTCATCTGGACAGGTGAAAGACAGGAAGGAAACTGGTGGTGGAAAGAAAAAAGGCAGTAGGTTATTCAGAGGAAAAGGTTATCAAAGAAGAAATGGGACAGGGAGAGGACTGAAGAGAATAATCAGGCCAAGGCTAAGCAGAAGGCATATGATGAGGGACATTAGACATTAAGGAAGAAGAAAGGGAGGTTTACTGCCTTGCGAGGCAGAGAGATAGAGCAGGATAGGATGTGCAACATGCAGGGTGATCAAGGATAAAAAAGGAAAAAGTAAAGGAAGCTCTGAAAAGGATTAAAAGGGGTAAAGCAGTAAGACCTGATGATATACTACTGGGGGTATAGAAATGTAGCAGAGTTGTAGCAGTTACAGGGAAATAAAATTAATGAGTCACACAATAAAGATTTGGGTGAGTTGTTGAAGCTAGGCTTAGACCATCAGTGACTGTTCATAAGAATCAGTATGATTTCATGCCAAGAAAGAGCACCACAGATGATATTTTTGATATTTTTGAGAACGCTAATGGAAAAGTATGGAGAAGGTAAGAGAGAGCTATACTGTGACTTTGTGGATTTAGAGAAAGCTTATGATAGGTGCAGAGGGAGGGACTGTGTTGTTGTATGAGAACCGCATGACAGTAGTGAGATGTGCTGTAGAAGTGAAATTTAATTAAATTCAATGTTATTTATAAAGCGCTTTTAACAATGGATATTGTCCCAAAAAAGCTTTACAGAAAACATTTTATCCCAGATGAGTAAAGGTGCCAAGGAAAAACTCCCTGAGGAAGTAAGAAAGAAACATTGAGAGGAACCAGGCTTCCTCTCCAGGTTATATGTATACATATACTATGTAATCATATAACTAACAATAATATATAATATATACATAATATATACTGTATAACATACATAACATATACACATGGTGTCATTGGTTGCCATGTTCATTGAATCTCTAGGTTGCCACAGTTCCCGGTTCCTAACAATGTCCTTCACACATTTCTCAACTCGAGTAAATTGGTGTCTCTTCTCAGAATTGGATATAACTGTGTATCATAAGCATAACAGTAGAAGTTGATATCATGCCTGCTAATAATATTACCCACATAGTAACGGGCCTAAGACAAAACCTTGTGGGACACCAAACTTTACCCTACTGTTCTAGCCTATGAAGTAGAATATCTTGTTTGATGGTGTCAAACACCTAAATTAGGTCAAACAAAATAAGCATGAAAACATAACCCTGATCAGAGGCCAGTAGCAAATCATTCACATTTTTAACCAATGCTGTCTCTGTGCTATGATAGGGCGTAATTCCTGACTGACATTTTTTTAAATATTATTTTTATTTATGTAGGAATTTAACTGCTGTGCTACAAACCTTTCTAGGATTTCAGAGAGGATTTTGGAGAGGAAAAGGAGGTTAGATATTGGTATATAATTTGACAGCTGGCAGGGGTCAAGTTTGGTTTTTTTAATCATAGGTTTGATAATTGCTAATTTAAATGATTTAGGGGCATAGCCAGTAGTGAGAGAGGAATTGATCATTTTTACTAGTGGTTTGATTAATTCCAGTAGTACATTTTTGAGTAAAGTTGTGGGTATGGGATCTAATATAGATGTTAGAGATTTTGATGATGAGACAAGTGAAATTAACTCTGTCTCTTAAAGAGGATTAACATATGATAATCTATGGTCTAAGGTATTTACTAACATCTAATATTAACATCTAATTGACTCGGGTTAAGATTTACAGTAATCATTTTGTGCCTTATATTTTCAACTTTATCACTGAAAAAATCATAAAGTCATTGCAACTACAACCTGATTGTGGGAACGCTTTTGCAGTGGTATTTTGCATAGTTAGTTTTGCTACAGTCTTAAATAAAAAGTGAGGATTCTTTTTTTTTTGTTTTCTTCTATTATATATAATACTTTGCTCTAGCAGCACTAAGACTTTTTTCCATTCTGTTTGGTACACAGCCAGATTTGACTGACGCCATTTACTCTCTAGTTTCCTAGTGGTCTGTTTTAGGGTCTGTGTGTAATTATTATACCAAGGTGCTTGTTTTTTTACTTAAATTAATCTTATTTTAATTGGGGCTACACTATCCAGAGTACAATGAAATATTGACTCTAGCTGCTCAGCTGCCTGATAAAGCTCACTAGGGTTAGAGGGCGATACAATCAGAGTTGATAGATTTGTAAGTTTACTAACAAAATTATCTGCAGTACTTGTTGTAAATATGCGCTTGAGCCTGTACTGGAGTGAAATGTAACTATTTTGGTTCATAGTAATTTTAAATCAGATAAGATAATGGTCTGAAATAAGATCAGATTGTGAAAGTGTAACGAAATTGTCTATATTTAATCATAATGTTAATATCAAATCAAATGTGTGACCTTATGAGTGCGTCCTATTAAATTCTGGTTTACCCCCACAGAACCAAGAATGGACGTGAATGCAATTCTCAGGTGTTCTTCTGGATTGTCAAAGTGTATATTGAAATATCCTACAATTAGATCTTTGTCTACAGATGTAACTAGGTTGGAGATAAAATCTGCAAACACATGTAGGAATTCGGAATAAGGGGGTCTGTAAAAGATAATTAATGGGATATAGTCCGTAGACTCATTTTTCCCGGTTTCACAAGATATTTTTTTAAACAAAACCTCAAATAAGTTTAGTTTTTGCTGAGGTTTGTGTGTGATGTCTATACTGTTATTATCATTCTTCTTATTATTATTATAGATGACAGCTAGACCTCCATCTCTACCAGTTAAACGAGGCTGGGATATGTACCTAGCTTCATTTAATACTACATACCCATCCCGTTTGATACATGTTTCAGTTAAACAAAGTACATTTTATCCCTGATCAGTAATAAGTTCATTAATAATAAGTAATTTAAAATTTAGAGACATAGAGACTTTAGAGTGCAGACTGTGTTATCACAATTGTGTAGTTTAATATTTATTAAGTTATTCGAATAAACTCTTTTTATATTTCTATATTTTTTCAAATTTCTATATAGGGAACAGATACTATATTAGACTATATTAGAGAACCTGCACTTTCCTAAGATCCTAAGATTACCTGCTATGTCCCTGGCTCCTGGTGAACACTATATTAATTCCATTTTATTTTATTTATAAAGCGCTTTTAACAATAAGCATTGTCCCAAAGCAGCTTTACAAAAAAACGTTTTTTATCCCAGATGAGTAACGGTGGCAAGGAAAAACTCCCTGAGTAAGTAAGGAAGAAACCTTGAGAGGA
>JAOUQV010344077.1:0-10498 GCA_028565295.1 Aspidoras spilotus
ATGTTGGCATTAATGTTGCAATCAGAGAATACAATGGCAGAATGTTGTACTCACAGGTAATGCACAGTATATTTAATGGAGTGTATGGAGAAATGTGTCAAGAGTAACGTGTGACAAAAAGGAAAGTATAGGTCTATTAGAGAGTAGTCAGACCAGCCTTGTTGTTGTCCAGCCTTGTTGTTGTCCTGTCCATCCTTGTTGGTGCACCAACAATTTGTCCTCTTTTGAACTCTGGTATGTCACCCATAATGTTGTGTGGATGACAATATTTTTATCAAAACTGTGCTCTTACCCTGGTAATTGAACCTTCACACTCTGCTCTTACTGGTGCAATGTGCAATGAATGATGTTCAGCCACCAGGCTTCTCCAATTTAGCCATGATACCTCCCACACTAAAATGACAAAAGTTTCAGTTTCATTGTCTAACCCCTGTATGGATGTGGTCAGTGTAGACATGCATGTAGCTGGTGTGAGAGCAGAAGCAATTCTATAGTTCTTTTGGGTTGGTTTTGTGTGTCGAGTAACCTATTTCTATTAACAAGATTCCAGTTGTGGTCAATAAAGTGGATTGTCAGGATCATGTTCTTAGGTTCGGCTTGACCACAGGTCAGTTGCAAAATATGATGCTGATTTCAATGGCTCCCCCACTCATTCCCAAATTTGCGGGACAGTGGATATATTGGTAGGTGGATGTTAAAGATGAAGCTGCCAGGCAGGAGGCAGAGAGGAAGACCAAAGAGGACATATATGGATGTGGTGAGTGTAGACATGCATGTAGCTGGTGTGAGAGCAGAAGATGCAGAGGACAAAGTGAGGTGGAGAAGATTGTCTCGCCATGGCGACCCCTTTTAAAGGGAAAGGCTGAAAAAAGGGTAAAGGAAAACCTATATTTTACCCTTTATCAATATAATACTAATATTAACTATTTCAGTAAACAAACAATATTTAACAAAGTGTAGTTCTAATTTTCTTTTTACCTAAAGAGCATTATCGTATATCGTTTATAAATTGATCAAACTGCCTGCCTAAAACACCCCTTCTTTCAATTTGGTTGTTGCCAGTTTCCAATGAGAAACATGCCATGAATGAGAACGTCATGAAAGAGAACTAACACATTTTCCTCTGAGACATGTGCATTTCAGCCACTGCTGCTTATGAAATATCACACTTGACTGAAAGTGCTAACTGCCCTTCTTCATACACGAGTTCACAAACACCCACTTTTGGCTAGTGTCAATCAAATTGATAGGGAAGAGCGTTTTGCCATATTTCCCACCCAGACTAACATATCAAATTATGCTGCCTTGGACACCTAGCCACAGATAATAAATATTAGGCATATTTAAATATGATATAACTATCTGTATTTGTATATAGTGAATAAATAAAGTTTGGATATATTAAGTGATTTATATCTACTGTATTTTACAGAAATAGGCATGGTCTGGTCCATCTAGAGTCTACTGTATTATAACTTTGCATCCAAAAATTATTCACAGTGCTGCACATTGCTTTACTCAGCCTTATTCCAAATCATTTTTTCTCCTTAAAATTCTACAAACAACATCACATAATGACAATGTGAAAAAGTTTTTGCTAATATATTGAAAATAAAATGCTGATTTGTTGAATCAGCTTTGGTAGCATTTTCAGCCTTAGAGTCTTTTCGAGTATGATGTTACAAGCTTGGCACACCTTTTTTTGGTAAAATCTCTAAGTTCCATACATGGCTTTATAGCCAATTATAGATCTCTCCAGAGGTGTTCTATAATGTTCAGGTCTGGGTTCTGGAAAGGCCACCTAAGAATATAAACCGGGTTGTCCCGAAGCCAAACCTTTGTAGTCTTAGTTGTGTGCTTCAGGTACTTTTAATTTTGGAAGATGAAACTTCACCCCAGTCTAATGTCTATAGCTTTCTGGAGCAGGTTAACAGTAAGGGTTTTTTGTACATTGCTGCAGTCTTCTTTCCCATTCCTGTTAAGTTTCTTCAAGTTACTGCTGCATGAAAACATTCCGCCAGTATTATGCTGTTGATGAGCTGGTTGTCATGTGTCTTTTAGTGTGGAGTGGCTTCAGTCTGGTCACACTACCATACAGGCCTAATTGGTGGAGTGCTGCTGAAATGGTCTTTCTGTAAGATTATCCTCAGAGTAATGCAAGGGCTCTGTCAGTGTGACCCTCAGGTTCTTGGTCACTTGCTTGACAAATGCCCTTCTCTTTTTATTATTCCTTTATTTATACAGGATAATACATCTCATTTACAAAAGAGACCTGTTCCACCAGATAATAACATATCAACAGTTATGTTAAAATACACAACCTACGACTTCTCTACACCTATTTGTTGAATTCCTGGTGATTCCAAACGTCTTCCACGTACAGATGTTTGTGCTCTGACATGCAATGACAACTGCAGGCCGTGTGTATTTCATGTTGAGTGGAAACAGGATGCTTCCAAGACTGATTTGAATATTTGAAGCTGTGAATACTTTTACTTAGTGCTGGACAATAAGGTCTGATAAACAGCAAAAAAATCTATTTTAAATGTATTAAGATGAAGCACCCTAGAAGTTTAAACCCTATTCCTAAAACATCACTAACACCTCCACCAGCTGTGTTTAGCAAAGAAACACCTACACAGCAAATGCACATGCGTGAATAGTAATAACAAACAATCAAAGCCTCATAAAGACATAACTAAAGCTGTTACAAACTTGACTAACAGATGTTGTCTAAAACAAATCTTGTCTAAGTACAGAACACAATGCCATTTAGTAGAAAATGTGAGCTTCAAATAAATGATCTCAGTTATCGAGCATTCCCCAAAGCTTTATTGTGAAGTTTGGTAATGAGTGGGGAAGGCATTGAAATCTGCATTATATTTTGCAACTGACCTGTGGTCAAGCCGAACCTGGGCCTGACAATCCACTTTATTGACCACAAATGGAATCTTGTTAATAGAAATAGGTTACTCGACACACAAAACCAACCCAAAAGAACTATATAAGTGCCCTACAATGGAGTGCCACACTGCCTAGGGGTGTTTCTGCCCTTGAGTCCAGCTGCCGGGTTGGCATCAGCTGGCTAATGAATTAAGCAGAAGCTAATGAATGAATGAATTCATTTTTCAGATGTTTTAGGTACAGCCATTCAGTGTTGGTATTCTTGGTAGTTTTTTCTGACATTAGCATTCATATCAATATTGATATATAATTTTATCTTATTGACTGAAATTAGGAGTTATATTATGGTATAAATTTTATCCGTATATCGTCCAGCTCTACTTATACTGTATACATGCTATATATTACTATTGTTAATTTTCAAATACACTATATTTCCAGTTTGGAGCTGGACCCTACCTCTTCCAACATAACTGTGCACCAGTGCACAATGCAAGGTTCATAAAGACATGGATGACAGAGTCTGATGTGAATGAATTTGACTGGCCTACACAGAGTCTTGACCTTAACACGATAGAGCATCTTTGGTACGAATTAAAGCAGAGGCTAAGAGCCAGGCCTTCTCATCCGATATCAGTGTGTGATCTCACAAATGTGCTTCTGAAAGAATAGTAAAATATTCCTATAAACACACTTCTTAACCTTGTGGACAGGCTTCCCTAAAGAATTGGAGCTGTTCTAGCTGCAAAGGGTGGACCATGTCATATTGAACCCTATGGATTAGCTAATATGTGAGTAAAGGCAGGTGAGTGAATACTTTTGGAAGTATAGAGTAGTTCGAACAAACATTTGTTAAAATTGTAATAATAGGGAAATTTATATAGAACTTTGAGGGGAAAAAGAAATTTCATATATGTCTTGATGGAAATATGGAATTACAATCTGGAACGTTTTACACCGGATACCTTTCCTGACGCAACTAGAAACTGAAATGCCTGTATCATAAATTCTGAATGCAATGTACAATTTATAATTAATGGATTAGGAACGCCTGTCTAATAATTGGTTAGGCTACTTTTTTGATTAATTACAGCAAAAAGACATCTAGAACAGACTCCACAGGGTGGCGGCCATGTATTCAAGTCAAGTCACGTCACTAGTTTTACACTCGCCTCACAGATCAACCACACTTGGCTAGCCACAGTGCAACCATCGCCTGGATGGTTGTTGATTGTTTCTTTACTGTAAATGTGATATCTCATAACTGAAGCTAACACTGGCAAAATTACAGTGAAAAGGTTCAGCATATAATTAGTTCTGATTTGGATTGAGGGACAGCTGGTCAGATATCACACTCAGCACGCTTACTTTGTCCACAGAGCTATGAGAACCTTATTATGTAGAAATATATATTTCAAGTTTCGCAGTCAGCTTTCAGAACATTACAGTCGCTGATGAAGAACTTGAGGCAAACAAACATGGAGCGCTGGCTAAAAGACAATTCTACCCCATCTGAAATTAAACCCGCTCAGTAAAAAGCACTAAACCGACTAGCACAAAGAGCAGTGCCTGTGATGTTAACAAAGCTAATACTAAAGATTTACAGAGAGGTGGGAGTACCAAACTGAAGCAGCAGTCCAAAGATAAGTTTTAAGCGCATAGAAGACTAGGAAAGAAAGACCAAGGAGGTGACAGATCAGGTTAGAGAAGAAACAAAAGGCAAGTTACAGCCATGTCACTATCAGCTAACAAGACTTGTAGTTAAGCGCACCAGTAGTACTCCCCCTAATTTGTAGAAAAAAATGGCTGATGTATAAAAAGGAAAGTATTTTATTTTAGTAATATTATTATTTGTAACTGCTTGATGGCTAACATCAAAATCATAATTACACACTGTAGAAAAACAGATTATTAGGCAGTTTAGAATGGCATAGGGCATGGCCATTAATTTTGATACTCAGAAAGTTCTGAGGGGCATAGAAATTTTTTAGATTTGCTTACCTTTTCTCTTTCTGTCAGTATCCTAATCTAATGTCATGTATATTATTAATTGCAAGACACATATACACATGTTTTTATTATTAGGCTACTACACACATTAGGGTGAAAACACTTTGTACACTGCTCAAAAGAATCTCACATGCACATGTAGTTTGGAAAGTGTTAATGCACAGAAGCCAGTTGAATGGATGGAAATGTCAGTAGGCTCTCATATTTTTTTCACTTCAGGCTATGCAATATTGTTTTGATATAGGTCTGGGTCAAATATTAAAACAAGCTGGAAAAAATATTTCCTACAGATAAGAGCTATCATGTTAGAACAGTTGTTCTTGCTTTATTTTTCAGACGTTGGCAGGCTTAATAAAATAATTGCAATTCCCATATCCTGCCCATTTCCATTTGAGACTGTTTGTATGTGTGTGTGTGTGTGTGTGAGAATATGTTCAGTTCAGACTCCGATTGTTGAGGAGTCTGATCGCCTGAGGTAAAAAAAACTGTTGCAGTCTGGATGTGAGAATGCATCGATACCTTTTTCCAGACGGCAGAAGGTTGAAGAGTGTGTGATGGGTGTGTATGGTCACCCACAATCCTGAGTGCTTTGCGGGTGCAGCCTGTGGTGTAAATGTCCGTGATGGAGGGGAGAGACACACCGATGATCTTCTGAGCTGTCTTCACTATCCGCTGGAGGGACTTACGATCTGATACAGTGCAGTTCCTAAACCAGACAGTGATGGCACTGCTCAGGATGCTCTCTATGACTCCTCTGTGAAATGTGGTGAGGATGGGTGGTGGTAGATGGGCTTTCCTCAGATCTCACTGGCTAAAACAGCAATTTCCTATTGACTCGTTTTAGAATACAGATGCCTGCACTGTTTATTCTAAAGGCTCAAGACGGATTTCATTGACCGTGGCAAAACATGATAGCTGAAATATGATTGGATCAGAAATCAGAATCATTAAACCGAGAATAATCCCTAGATGAAATTAGATATCCTAGATGAAACCATTAAGTCTATATAAACCCGGTAAGCCTAGATAAATCCAGAACATCTAGAAGCAATTATTGGTCTTGAATAATCCAGAAAACCTATAAGAATCCATTGAGCCAAAATGAAACCAGTAAGCCTAGATAAATTCAGAAATCCTAGATAAAACTAGAAATCCTAGATGAAACCAGTATACCTATTAGAAACCAGAAAGCCTAGATAAAACCATTAAGTCTAAAATTGATTTATCTTTATCAATCCAGAAAGCAACGAATCCAGAAAGCCTAAATGAAAGCCTAGATTAAACTAGACAGTTGGTTTGCTTCTGTACACATAGAAATACTAAAATTTGTCCCTTGTGAGCCTCAGACAAGATATTCACAGCTTGTTACAGATCTACAGCAGTTAAAGTCATTATACTGTATATTTGATTAGGTTTTTTTGCCAGTTCATTAAACAGAAGTTGACCTTTCCCTCTCTGGCTAAATGCTATTTGCTGCAGGCCTCAAAGTGATATGTTTCTCTCTGTGTGTAACACATCTAACTCACACCCTACATTACTCAAACACCCCTGAGCAAATCTATCAGGGTTTGTTAATGAGGCCGTTATAGTGTAGCAGCAAAGCATTTGGGTCTAGAAATTCAATTCCATATCCCTCATCTGAGCTGTGCTCGGGGCCCTGCCAACATTTTCAACCCTGGGTAAAAAAATGAGCCATTTTATGTTAAGGTCATTTTAATTGTATCCAGTATAAAACTACTTTATAATGAGTGTCATGAACATGTAGGTAACCTACAGCTGAAACACGGGAATAATTGACCATGTTACCCATAATTCCGAACCAATGCTTACTTCATAGGAACAAGCAAAAACAATATTAATCAAACTACACTTACTTTACTAACTTTATTAACCCGAATTTTTTATAGCATACATGGCAACACAGATGTATTATGTATTAATTGGTTGTAACAAGTGGTTATTTGAGATAATATTTCCTGTCTATCATCTCAACCCAGTCTGCCAACTCTCCTCTGAACTCTCATATTAACAGACATCCACACAACTGCCACTTATTGGATACAATCTCTTTTTTGAAACATCCTCTATAAAAACAAATATGGTTGTGCATGACAAACTTAAATTACATTTATTTATTGTTTAATGTCATCCTCAGCAAGAGTGGCTATTCTAATGACCAGGACACAGACATACTCATACACATTTCATATTTTGTCTTATATCATATGCAAGTCATTAACAATTTAGCATTTCCAATTTACCTAGCGTGCATGTCTTTGGACTATAGTAGGAAACCGGAGCACCCGAAGAAAACCCACGCAAACACGGGGAGAACATGTAAACTCCACACAGAAAGATGCGGTGTAGAAAACAGGATCAATTTGTTCAAGACCCAAAACAGTTAGTTTTTGACAGTAATGTAGCCAGCTGGCTGCTTGCTGCTAGGTCTACTGTGCTGCACTAGATAAAATGAATGAAATGAACTCGAAATGACTCAAAAATATTTCACCATCCTTAAAAAAGATCAAATTTGCCGAAAGTAATAAAGCTGCAACCAATGGCTGAATCAAAGCGTGTGCTAAAATATTTTCCGCTGGCCCAGCTGCAACTTGTCACATTTGCTACATTGCCACCCTCTAGTGGTTTGCAGAGGAGTGCTCTAATTGCCTTACACAAAGAGACAATGTCAAAAACCAGACAAAACAATCTAAAAAATAATACAGGGTAGGGATGTGGTACACTGATATGTTGCATGTCCCATTGAGTGAGTTTTGGTGTTTATAGCTCTGAAACAGTAACAGGATATTGTAAACAGATGAAAACTATTAGTGGATGGTGGTTGTAGGAGGTAAGGTTGGAATCAAGCAGGCATGTGTGGTTTGTTGTTTGGTTCTTACGATGGTGTTAGTCAGGTCATATGCCAATATGTGAAAGCTATCCTTTAAATTTAAAAGCAGCATTAAGTAGATTTGATTGACAATGGTAAAATTACCACTTCACATATTGCAGAATACAAAAGAGCAGTAAACAATCATAGATAAATCCTACTGTATTCCTTGAAAGGAACTGTCAGTTTATTGGTTGAATGATTAATTGAATGATTGATTGATTGATTAATTGATAGATAGTGTTCTGTCTTTACATTACCATTAAAGGAATTTAGCAGATGCTGTTATCCAGAGCGAAAATACCCTTACCTAGTTTAAATATATTTAATGATAGCATAGATAGTACTAAGTACAAAAGTCAATATGGAGACCATAATACTACACTACAATGCACTTTGCCCAAGTACTCTATATACAAGAGAGCGAGGACAATCAGGGGAAGTTAGTTCCACCACTTCGGTGCCAGGATATAAAATAAGCCTGGATGCTTGTATTCTGTGGATCCTATAAAGGATGGCGGGTCAAGCCGAGACATACTAATATTAATTATTCCACTACTATAAAGTATAGAGGGATTCGTCCACTCTTGGCTTTGTAGCCCAGCCGTCCAATGCATCATCATACACTACATAAATGAATATTTAGGATGACACCAAAACAATTTGGTAATAAAAAAATATTTTAAAATCTAGTAAACAGCTTGTAACAAATGTGTTAGACGCACGGGGGAAATGTGCTTCAGATTTATTTGCACGGAACTTGCTAGCAGCAACACGAACAATGAAACGATCTTCTAACAAGCAGCTAATTCATTTGTTTAACAAACATGAATACAGTTTGCACATAAACTAGGTTTAAATAAAATTTACGTTTTCCTAGTGGAGTACTGTTTAGAAATACTAAAAAATTTAAAAAATGCTGGCTCAATGGAGTATGCTCCAACAAAACATCCATTTCACTACAGAGGCCCCCTATAAGACAAATATGTACATGCATTATCAACCACCTGCGGCTTTTACTAGCTGCATTATTTGAAAGCACATTACTAAAATTAAATATTGTATATTTTATATTTGAATTAAATGTATAACCTGTCAATGACTCTCTGTGTTTTAGTGGGTGCAGCCATCTTGTATTATATTGATGTCTGAGCAGAGCAATGCTGCAGCCTATTGGTGGAGTCAGAAACAGCAGCGTTTGTAACAGCAGCATTGTAAGGTTATGCACAAGAGGAAATACATGTCAATCTAATGATTGCTCTCCAGTATGCAACCTTGTTGCCACCATATACTGATAACATAGTTCTTTTTTGATTATTTGGTTTTTCTTACCATAGTGGTTTCTTTAAGCATATTTGCATATTGTTTCTGCATCCTGTACACACATACGTATTCACTGCAGACCCAAACAGCAATCCTGGCACACTGCTGTGCTGAATTGCACATGTCTAGCAGAGCAGAATGTACCAACCACACTTGGCACATTTTGACCACTATTTTGGTATGAATCTGCAGTATCTCCTGACTTAGGTGTAATACATAGCACATGTGTGGTTGAGTTGAATGTCCAGTTTTTTTGTTTAAATTCTCATTGACATAATGAAATTCAACACATCCGTGTACTGTAATGTGGGTCCTGTAATTATAGCTAAGTCCACTTGAGCTGTCACATGATCCCAAATTTCTATATCTGGAGTTGATGTTAGTGGTTTAACTGCTATGTGATTAAAATTGCAGAAAAATCACACAAATCTCGTATGCTTATACTTTAATGATATAGAAGGAGGAGAATTTGTAGTCATTGGAATATAAAGAGGATTTTGGACCTAAAAACAATAGTTTTTGTGTGATTTAAAAGGGCTGAATTATTTATTTCCGCTGAGATGCTGCATGTCTCCTACCAAGTGGTTAATAAAGTAATTTGAAATAACTAGAGAACAGCAGGACCCTGTTATTATGGCGAGTGATGCAAATGAGAAAAATCGAACTTAAGTGCCATAATACACCACAGAGTTTCATAGTGTTTCAGCAGAAAATAGTTTAAAGTGAACAAAGTGTACTGGATTGTAAAAATTCAAATGTGCATTCAAAAAAATTATGAGAGTTGGCAACTGTCAGCCTTTTATAACAGGAGATTTGGATCTAATAATCTTTCCACTGGTGGAAAGATCTATATGATGAGCATGTGATCCAAAATGAGCAAAGTATAAAAAAGAAAGGGAGAAATGGCAGCATGTTACTGGTATTTATTTCCAATAATACCCTAAAACAAATTGCTAAGCTTCATAAAAGTTAAAACTGTGCATGTCCCATTTAGACCAATTCAAAGATAAGCTGTAAAGCAAAGGTGCCTTCAAAATACAGGCGCTTATCATAAAGTTTTAATATTGGAAAAAAGATGATTTATTTCAGTAATTCCATTCAAAAAGTGAAACCTGTTTACTATACACAAATCTTATTCACAGACTAATATATTTCAAGTGTATTTTTCTTTTGCTTTGATGATTATCACAGACAACTAGTAAAAAGAAATCTCAGAAAGTTAGAATATTACTATAGACCAATACAAAAAAAAGGATTTTTAGAAATGCTTGCCAACTAAAAAATATGAACATGAAAAGTATCTTCTGCTTTCACACCAACTACCTGCATGTCTACATTGACCACATCCATATATCTCCTCTTTGGTCTTCCTCT
>JAOUQV010344085.1:0-10498 GCA_028565295.1 Aspidoras spilotus
ATTTAAAATCACCTAATTTTTATCTTTAAATGATACATTTTCTTAGTTTAAACATTTGATATGTCATCTATGTTCTACTATGAATAAAATATGGAATATTGAAACTTCCACATCATTTCATTTTGTTTTTATTTTGGGTTTGTATTGGTTACGTATGAATACTACTGATTATTATTAAAAGAGTTACTAGCTATTAACTAGCTATAGTTTTAACTATAAAAGGCAAGAACTAAATGGTGTTCATACTTTTCATACATCTGTCATCTGCTAGAGCCCTCCAAAACCTGTAAGTGTCAGAGTCACCCTCACCCATTATGGACACTCATTTAAAAGCAGATTCAACAAGCAGCTTTCCCAGGATACTACTTAGTCCACACGAATCACATGTTTTCAGTTAAGTGTGTTGGCCATCAATGCTTTGTCTGTATTTACCTACACTATTTTTGTTTTGCAAGGTATCAATGTCATTTATTTATAATTTTACTAAACACATCTGCTACTCTGACACTGAATAATAACAGCATCTGCTTCCATGTGATACAATGCAATATAACTAAAGTATTTGAAGTGTTGGGAATATTTCCATCTAAAAATAAACCTATGCACTATAAAATCGGTTAAAAAATGTATAAGGCATTATAAAATATAACATACATCTCTTTAAGGGGAGTCATTGCTAGCAGAACAAAGCAGCATCCAAAGCTGACAGAAATGGCAGCTACTTCAACAGGACATAATGATGTTTTGGAAGAGAACATGCCGTAGACCCTCTCAGCAGAAAGAGGTTATCAGAATCATTAAGGTAGTATTGCATGCTTCCCAACAGTTTCAGTAATCAGTGGAATCTAATCAGAGGCAATTCTGAATTCCTCTGTGGAGTTAAGACCACACATGTGAGTCGTAAGCCTTGGCTATGATTCTTGCTCACAAAAATGCTATGGATAATATAATTAATACAATAGCTTACTTTAATTATAGTTCTCAATGCTCTGTCTTTACCCAAGCCAAGCTAATTAATGTAGCCAGTAATCACACTTGTGCATTAATGGCATTTAAAATGACCTACATACAATTATTAGCGAGGCGGCAGATAGTGCCTCACAGCAAAAAGATTCTAGCCGGGGGTGGGGCAATTTCTGTGTGGAGTTTGCATGTTCTCCCTGGTTTCCTCCCGCATTCCAAAGACATGCATGATAGGTTAATTGCCAATTAGTGTGTGAATGTGTGTGTGAGCCTTATTATAGATTGGCGACGTCTAGGGTTGTTCCAGCCCTCGCGCCCAGAGTTGCCGGGCAGGTTCCAGCTTTCCTGTGACCCTAAAACTAAGATTAAGTGGGTATAGCAAATGAACGAATGAATGAATTATTACCACTTACCTGAACCTAGTAAGATAAAATACAATATAGTGTAATATATTTGAGGAGACAATCTTAGCCTGAAAATCATTAGCAGAAATGTCTACTACGGAAAGTTAGCTCTTGTCATGCAGCAACACTCCTGAGAATGCCAAGCAGATGGAATTGCAGAAGGTTTCACTGAGACTGAAGACTTTTTAGATACGCAATCATTTACTCTCAGCCTGAATAAAATAGTATTGCAGCATTATTATTCAGAACCTCCCAATTAACGCAAATGCTTCAATGCACACACACACACACAGACACACAGATCTCTTACAGCAGGAGTGGGCCACATATATCTTTTTACCTCCCACACACCTCTCAGCAGGCAAACACACAGACATGCTGCACACAAAAGGGTGAGAGGATTTCTATTTTTCTTTGACATTGTGAGCGAATCAGTAGAAAAAGTCAGAGAGAGGAAACATACGAATAAAGGATAATGTGAGAATGAAAGTGAGAGTTAACCAATTAAAGCATTATTCTATAACAACACATGCCAAGTATTTTTTATATTTCTGTTAGTTAGTTTACATGTTTCTGTTTCTGTTGTTATAAGAGCTATAACCACACTTACTCACCCATCTCTCATTTGTCATTTCTGTTAATTTTAAGAATACAGGCTAGAGTAGTGTAGTTCATGTAATGAATAAAGAGTAAAAGTGTGGAGCAAACATGGCTGAATGGTCAGAGACAAGGGTTTGGGACCCTTGGTCACTGTTCAATATCTGCTCTGCCAAGTGATATTCATGCTGAATTAACACTGAACAAGGAGCCAAGTCCCAATTTCTCTTTGTGGGCTTGCAAGTTGATATAAAATAACAATTGTATTTGAATCCATTTGTTTTAGCTTCAAATTTCGTGAAGAATCAACAAACCCGATTTCAAAAACGTTGGGACAAAGTACAAGTTGTAAATAAAAATAGAATGCAATGATTTGGAAGTTTTAAAATTCCATATTTTATTTAGAATACAACATAGATAACATATCAAATGTTTAAACTGAGTAAATGTATCATTTAATGTGAAGATAAATTTTGTGACAACACATCTTTGGGAAAAGGCCATGTTTACCACTGTAAGAAATCCCCTTTTCTCTTTACAACTGTCTATAAACATCTGAGGACTGAGGAGACAAGTTGCTCAAGATGAGGGATAGGAATATTAACTCATTCTTGTGTAATGTTAGATTCTAATTTCTCAACTGTTTTATGACTTTTTAATATCTTCTGTTTTATGATGAACCAAATGTTTTCTATGGGTGAAAGTTCAGTGCCCGGACCCTTCTTTTACGCAGCCATGATGCTGTAATTGATGCAGTATGTGGTTTGGCATTGTCACGTTGGAAAATGCAAGGTCTTCCCTAAAAGATACGTCCTTCCAAATGTATAAGCTGCCCATGCCACACACACAAATACAACCCCATACTATCAGAGATGCAGGCTTCTGAACTAAGCGCTGATAACTTAGGTCGTCCTTCTCCTCTTTAGTCCTTATGAAACAGCGTTCCTGATTTCCATAAAGAACTTTTTTCCCATTTGCCACAGTCCATTTTAAATTAGCCTTGACACAAAGAAGACGTCTGCGCTTCTGGACCTTGTTTAGATACGGCTTCTTCTTTGAACTATAGAGTTTATCTGGCAATGTCTGATGGCACTTTGAATTGTGTTCACAGATAATGTTGTCTAGAATTATTCCTGAGCCCATTTTGTGATTTCCAATACAGAAGCATGCCTGTATGTGATGCAGTTCCGTCTAAGGGTCCGAAGATCACGGGTACGCAGTATGATTTTCTGGCCTTGACTCTTACGCACAGAGATTCTTACAGATTCTCTTAAGCTTTTAATGATATTTTGCACTGTAGATGATAATATTTTAATATTTTACACTATCAAATTTCTTTCTAATATCGCTCCACTATTTCTATTGTGAATACAAAATCAGTTTTTGAGATTTGTAAATTATTGCATTCTGTTTTTATTTACAGTTTGTACTTTGTCCCAACTTTTTTGGAATCAGGTTTGTATTATACTAATGAAGTCCCGTTAATGTTGTGTAACATAAACTTAAAACTACAAGGGCAATTGTACGAGGATGAAGGTGTCTAGTTAAATTGTTATTACATCGGGTAAAGTGATCCAGGGACTCACTACAACTTCCCTGATTGATACCTGGAAACCTGATTTGGACTATGCATACCTGAATACTAACCATAAGCGTAAACATTCAACCTTTCTTTCATATCAGGTATTCATAGACTACCCTATGCATGCATGAGCAGGTATTTGCATAGTCTCTATTGAATTGACATCATAAAGAGATGCTAAATCTGATTGTATAGTATATTTGATGGTCCTGGACCAGTTTGAGAGATATAGTTCCAGGAACAAAAGCAACCCAAGAATTCAGGTTGTCCCTTTACACTTCTAATTCACTGATGGTTCAGTGTATTGAAAAGCAGAGAACTGTATGTCGAAAATTATTTAATTTGTCTTTTCTAAATTTGATTAAAATAAATTACATAGCAAGTGTGTGGATATTTTTTTACTCTCCCCTGCATATATTTGTGATCTGGCACTACTGTCGGAGCTTTGCTTTAACAAATTTTAATTAGCACCGTAAAAAAACAGATTGGATAATAGAATAATGCTGTTGAATATGTAATTTTATATATGAATTTGTAGATTTAATTTTTAACAAGATGATTACAGTGAGTGCATTGTGCGTTTCTGTAAATGAGAATGGTTTGGAGTTGCAAGCCAAGTAGAAAAAACACTTTTTAATAGTTCACTCTATAACCACCGCCCAAACAATTGCCAATGCCCATTTAAAGAGACTGCAGCATGCATTAAACATGTACTTTTGTACTAAAATAAAAGTCTTAAGTACTGCACAGAGACATCTAAAGGTTCATAAAGCTCACAACTACCTCTGGGTAATATTATTCGTAAGCATACCAACTTCCACTGTTGTGCTGATGATCTCCCCAGCCAATCCTGGGGAGAGACACCAATTTACTCGAGCTGAGGAATGTGTTAAGTGGATTAGACAGTGGATGTTAAACATTTTTCTTTTACATAATTCTGATAAAACTGAAGTAGTGGTATTAGGACCAGAGGCAGATAGAAGAAAAGTTTCTGATATTTTATTGTCTCTGGATAGTCTTTCAATTATACCAGGTATATAAGACTTGGTGGGATTATTGATTCTAGCCTTTCCTTCTAATCTCATGTAGATAGTATTACCAGGATAGCATTCTTTCACCTAGGAAACATTGCTAAGATCAGTAATATGCTGGCACTGAATGATGCAGAAAAAACTTGTCCATGCTTTTGTTACGTATAGGTTGGATTACTGTAACGCCCTGTTGTCTGGTTGTTTCAGTAGGTGCATAAACTGCAGATGCAGACACCAGAATCCTCACTAGGACCCAGAAAAATTAACATATCACCCCTGTCTTATCCACTCTGCACTGGCTACTAGTCAAATTTCTTATTGATTACATAACACTTTTGCTCCCTTACAAACAGTACCTTAGTAAACTTCTTTAATCTTTATTGATAGCTTTGATGTGGGCAGACTGTCAAAAAAGCATTTCACTGCAGGTTATACTGTGTATTACTATGTATGTGACAAATAAAACTTGATTTGATTTGATTTTGATTTGATTTCTAGTTTCTTATGATCCACTATGCCCACTTCAATCAAAAGGATATTTTCTAATACTTCGTATTATGAGGGCTACAGCAGAAGGCAGATCATTCTCTTATAGAGCCCCACATCTATAGAATAGTCTTCCAGTTAGTGTTCCAGACTCAGACACAATCTCAGTCTTCAAATCTAGGCTGAAAAAAACTTGTTTATTTAGTTAAGCATATCCTTCATAGTCCCTTTTAGTTCAGGGCTATGAGCTGGAGGGTTCATGGTCATAGTGTTTTGGTAAACTGGGATGTTTTGATGCTATCGCTAATGTCTCATGGCTGCCACATGTCTGTGTCACCTTCTGATTCTACCCTGTAGTTATGTTGCCATAGCGCTAGTCTGTCAGAGTTTCTACTGTCAGAGCTCTCTACGCAACTTGAGGTTGAGTTGTCAATTAGACAGTTGATCATGTCTAACTCTCTTTATTCTCTTTACCTTTCTCTCTTTTTTTCCCCTTTTCCCTTTCTATTATCTCTCTCTTTTCCACTCATTCGGATGAGCTCCACCTAATACGGCGGAAAAACCAGGAGATATCAGCAACCCTGTGCCCGCCAGATTCCCTCCGACTGCCCATTCACTTCGACTGTTATTATTCGAAATGTTATATATTATTGTTAGTTATGAAATCATGTTTATGTTATAAATGTTGTAGAATTATGTATTAGATGTATATGTTATCTATGTTATCTATGTTATGTATATATTACATATTATTGTTGTATATTATTGTTAAATATTATTGTTAGTTATAGAACTATGTATTAGATGTATACAGATTACATCACCCAAATGACTATGGGTTCATTTATAAGTCTGATTTCTCTCAAGGTTTCTTCCCTACTTCCTCAGGGAGTTTTTCCTTGCCACCGTTACTCATCTGCGATAAAACGTTTTCTTTAAAGCTGCTTTGGGACAATGTCCATTGTTAAAGGCGCTTTATAAATCAAACTGAACTGAATTAAAAAATCCTAGACATAGCTATCAGACTATGTCACAGAATGTGGCACAAAATGCATGTCTGTGAATTAGCCACTATTATGTGGTATGACTCTAGAAGAAAAACATGTTTTTAAATCTCCATGCTTTTCCCATAAACATCATGTATTTCTACTGATGCTGTCAGCTCTACATTTGCAGTTTAGTTTTGCATGGACTAAAATTGACGGGGCAGAAATATCATATAACATATAGAAGCCTAGCCTTCTGTTCATTTTATTGCCACTAAAAAAGCATGTGGTACACCTCTGCTCTCTGTTGGAAGAGATACAGTACACTAGATGATGCATCATTACTGCTGATGCAGAAGATCATCGCTTCCACTGCAGCACAGTTCTGTTACAGTGTGGGCATAATAACATCAACCAAATAAGAAATGATTACAGCCTCATTAATGTGGCTCACATATTTTATATTGCATGTTTTCACAGCTGACAAGTGTTTCATCAGCAGAATGGTCACAGTTTACTGATATGCTTTGCGCCCCTGTACCACTTAGGCATCAGAAAGTCTCCACATAAGCTGCTAGTTGAAGCACGCTAATGTGGCTACATGAAATATTCCTCCGCAGAGATCTATTCATTGCTATAGCTGATTATTTTTTCTAAGTATATGCTTATGCATAATTCATTCGAAGGGAGGGGAAAACGCCCCACCGTGCTGTAGCAGAATTGCTCCCACATGAATAAAGCACTTTCCCCAAAGGCAGTGCACTTCTACTTTTGACATCTCTTGGTACAGCAGTGGTTTCAAACTTAACCCAAATCTCCACAGGCATTAAACTTGAAAAGTATTCTACATAACTGGTGGTTAATTACTGACCTAGAAAACAACGTGACAGTTGACAATCAAGACTTAAAAATGTGTGGTTTGAATATAGAGGGGTTTTCATCCTGATCATCTATCGACCCATTCATTTATCAATGAAGTAACAGCTATTCAGTATAAAATAAAAATACCACCAAATACCCTGTCATTTTTATCTTTGTGCCACAACAGTACCATGCTTCAATCATACATTTAACAATAAGGATAACTGAAGAATTATAACCTCTTGTACATGCTGTATGATATCAATGTCCTTTATATTCTCATTCTGTATTATAATCTAAATCCATTATAAAGTGATATTGGCAATTTCAATAAGTTCACTGGCTGTGCAAAACCTTCATGAATGCATGGCAGACACTTAGGGGAACTGGTTGCTGTGGAAACATAGTCAAAATTATTTCGATGTCTTAATTGACAAATTAAGTGTAAAATAAATATTACAGAAACAGAGAACTTTAAACAACAGTTTTCCTGCAATTAAAAACGTATACTGTAACAAAGAGTTCCAATAATGAGCAAGAAACCGAATCTTGTGGGTCTGCTTGCATGTGGTTAGGATATTACAAACCTGCTGTTAAATTATATCAGCTTTATTTAAACAGCACCCTTCAAAAAAGGTGTTTTTTTTATATGGAGCATATTAAATATTAATAGTGTGGTTATTACCTATTTATAGACTATTTAACAACTGATTAATCATCAGATAAGTTAATTTGTCGCCAATGCCTGCTAACCTTCTCAGTTTACATTTAACGCTCCAAATTGATTGTCTTTAAATGCCAAATAGTCACTCTGTTAAGCTTCTTCTTAGAAGCCTGGATAACTCAGATTCTGGAAAAAATCAGGTGCATTAGCAGCTGGGGTCAAATTCATGGGTGGGGCTCCAATATGTACGTTAGTTGGTGCGTAAATTGACAAAATCCCCTTTAAATATGAGGGTTGCATCAGGAAGGGATAGACCATGAAACTTGTGCCAAATCAGTCATCATCATAAATCATAAATGGACCGCATAGGAGACCCATAATCGGGAGCCGCCAAAATTAATTTACTGTTAGGTTTTTGTATCTGCAAGGCCACCCGTAACAGATGCGTGTCACATTTCACACACAAACACTAATGTTTATTCCTCCCTTGAGGCTTATGACACAGTGCCAATGCAGCAAAGTGCAAAAAAAAAAATATATATGTATGTATCTGTCACAAGCCATGTGACTCTAGTTTGTATGCCAATGAAAACATGAGGCATAGTCATCCCCTATATATAAAATCATGTGCACTTCTTTTCAAAATATCATTTTTAATACCAGTTATTACAAATAGAAGTACAAATGTTGCTAATTGCTGGACGGTTAACCCAGAGCTATGACTAAAATATTCATATTTAAAAGATATTAAACAGACATGTCTCATCACTGTTTCCTGAACAACATGTTTACACATGCATTTATGTCACTGAATCAATACAACACAATTCAATATGTCTACTCCTCACAATGTATTTCTGATTTTGTTTTCTTCATGGATATTGCAAAAAATAAAGAAATACGTATGTACGGGCCAATCAGAAATGACACCATGTCTTTCCATCCCACACCCTCCCCTCTACTATTATGTATGCCATGCTCGTATATTTAGGAAACATCTCACAACTACAAATCAGTTATTAATTAGATAAAAGATAATACATATACAAAAATAGGATCCCATATATTTGCAGAAGACATTTGGTTAGCAAATTAGCATTCTAATCAAACTGTATTCCAAAAATTACTGGTATACTAGTGCTAGCTAGTATACTGCTAGTAAATGTACTGATAGTAGTACTGATATCTGAGTATTGCTTAGCATTGCTGTAGCAGTGCTATTATTTGGTAGAGTGCAAAGCTATAACTTTTCAATAACCACTATCGTGAACTCTAAGATAATTCACTAGCTTAGTATTTCTTTTCCATCATTAAAAGGGCTAGTTAAACTGTGACAATCCAGAGCCAAGACCAGGCAGCAGACAAACAGGCTATTCCAACCGTCTGCTAGATCATTGGATTATTGTAATGCCCTGTTGTCTAGTTGTTCCAGTAGGTGCATAAACAAACTCCAGTTATTTCAGAATGCAGCAGCCAGAATCCTTATTAGAACCTGGAAATATGAGCACATCACCCCTGTCTTAAATACACTGCACTGGCTACCGGTCGAATTTTGTATTGATTATAAAATACTTTTGCTTACTTACAAATCAGTTATCCTCCAAATCTTGTCCAACTCTCTTTATTCACTTTCTTTATTTCTCCACTATTTATTATTTTTACTGAAAACACTGTAAGAGTGCACATGTGGACAAGGAGCATAGGGTGGAGGAATGAGAAGTCTTTATAACAAACACATTAACTTACAGTATACAGTACATTCATTTATTCATCCATTCATCTTTAGTAACTGCCTGGTCTAAATCACTGCAGTTTTAAATCGAACTATTAAATGTTGTTTGTTTATATTTGAGAATAGACACCAATTAAGTAGAGCTTGTGTTGTCACGATACTAAAATACATTAAAACTTCTATATGATACTAACATTAGCTAATAAAAGTAAGCATAATTAAGAGCATTTAATAATTATTTACTAATAAATACATAGTAACACATAAAATAAAACATAACACACTAAACATTAAACCAGCACGCTGCTTGCTGGTAGTCCTGGCCACGCCCCCACCTTACTCCAAGGTGTCGGATGCCAAAATATTTCAGATTTTATTATAGGTTAAAAAACATTACGTATCTTAAATAGTCAAAATGTTTAAATAATAACTTGTATTTGAAATTTGAAAAGAATTGTAAATAATTATCCCTTTCTTGCAAATTATTAAAAAGCTGCACTGTCTGTAATACGGTTATATAATAGTGTAATTTTTAATAGTCCACACATTCCTACCAGGAGATTTATATGATATATAGAGATATAAAACTTTAAATAACAGTTAAATGTAAAATTAAAAATACATTAGTCTCACCAATGTAATCAGCATTACGAAACAATCACAGGTTCACACAGCAAGAGTTTGTGTAGTAGAATCATCCACAATAAAGTTAAGGCTAGTGTTCACTAACATGTTCACAGTGAATAAACACCAGGTGCATTCAGCTGTTGAATGCTTTAATGTAACCCCAGTTATCTTAGTTGTCGTTAGCATTTACAGCTCTTAAAGCAAGGATATGAAAGTAAACATTCCGACAATATATGATCAGACACTTTATTGTATGTTTCAGTAATGTTTTAAATGTAAACAATCACCAACCTCGTGGTATAATTGATAGAAATCTGCATGCCGGCTTGTGTTAGCGCACTTTGTCAGAATGCTAAATCAGGTCGTGCACTGATTTGGGGCAGTCGTAGGCTTGTGGTTAAGGAACCAGACTTGTGACCCGAAGATCCCAGGTTTGATTCCAAGTAGCAACAAGTTATGGCTGAAGTGCCCTTGGGCAAGGCACCTAACCCCAGTTGCTTCCCGGGCGCTGTGCTGGCTGCTCACTGCTCCGGGCACGTGTGCTCACTTCACCTGTGTGTGTGTG
>JAOUQV010344132.1:0-10496 GCA_028565295.1 Aspidoras spilotus
GGGGACAGAGTGAGGTGTAAAAGACTGACACGCTGTGGCAACCCCTGATAAAAGGGAGAGGCCGAAAGAAGAAGAAGTTAAAGAAAGCACAACAAAATTGCAGAACAGCCACTGTGGGATCGCTAGTAGACTGTGCTCATGGTTGCGGTAATAAAGGAGTAATGGCTTAGTCTGTGCAAACTCAGAAGTGCATTTACTACTTCCACGGACCTCCTGCGGTCTAACACTAACCCACATGTACAATAAAATAACTTATTCTAGATCAAGATTAATAAAATATTCCAGCTCACAATCTTTATTCATTACATAGTAAAATGCGTTGAGAACAAAGTTCAAAATATTGTCAAAAGTTCTAAGAAACAAAAAAACTGAATCTATAACCAATAATTGACATGTTGTAATTGAGGTAACTGTCCTTAATATTGACTTGGTATTCTTTATTTCTTGTTTGTAACAGTGGTTCTTTGCTTTAATGTCGCCTTCCAACTCAAACCTTTCTGCCCATTCTGCTCTGACCTCCAAAATCAACAAGGCATTTTTGTCTAAACAATTGCCCCCACTTGATATTTTCTCTTTTTAGACCATTCTCTGTAAACTCTAGAGATGGTTGTACATAAAAAAACTCCAGAAGATCAAAGTTTCTAAAATACTCAGACCACCTGTGTCAATAATGCCAATAAGCATGCTGCATTCAAAGTCATTTAAATCACCTTTTTATGTGTTTTGCAAACATAGTATTCTTCGATATATTATTATTATTATTATTATTATTATTATTCCACCCACTTGAACGCCTGTTTCTCCTCCTACAAGAGACATTGCACGGGTCACATATTAAAATTATGGGAATGTATGTGCGAAGTGTGTGTGTGTTCAAAGATAAGAGAAATCTCTAACTGGGTGCACGCTGTGCCCGTTTCTGTGCCCAAAATTTCCAATTGACATAACATTGGGGAAATTTCTGCCATAACCTAAGCTAGAAACACGTAATGTGACATGTTCAGACAAATTACAGATTTATTGCACCCTCCTTTCACTCTCGTGCACACACCCTGTGATATACAAGATCAAAGCACTCTTAGCTCCACTCTACAAAGGAGACATGTTTAATTAATAAAATCTCTGTGTCATAACATTCTAATTTTTCACCTACAAACGTCATTTAAACTTTAAATGGTAGAATCGGGTCTCCCATGTAAGCTCCCATGTAGATATTTCATTAATTGATAACTTAATGAGTTCTGATCATTTGATCAAACCCTCCTCCTGAGATATTCCCATATACCTCCATGTTAAATTTCCACAAAACCAATACTAAGGTCTTGATTTTACCTTTTATATAAACTGCCGTATCTCTACCATTTCTTAGTCAATAAACATATATTTTACATCATAACAAAGGCCCAGGTCTCTTCTCTAACAAAAAGTGATAAGTAACTCTTGGTTAAGTGATAGCTGACATATTTTCTGAGTAAAATACACAAATGTTGAGCCTGCGAAATCACCATTACTCGACATATTTTATCCCTTTTTAAACGCGAAATCGCACACATACAGTATGGAGAGGAGAGAAAAAAACTGCTTTGGCTACAGATTTGATAAATAAAAATGTGTAAAACAAATATTTACATTAATTTATGAATAAAATACAAATAGATTCATGAAAATGTCACATCATTTGAGAAACTGACATAATTATAACTGCATTTAACATTACTGTCACAGGGGCCTGAATACTGCATTCATACCCATGGATGCACGAGGGCAGCTCAAATCGCAGGAACTGTAACTCGGTATGCACTTCAGAAAGTTGTCGTGACCACCTCCACATGCTTAACACTTTGACTTGCAGCCATGTGATTGGCTGATTAGATATTTGTGTTAACAATACGATAATAAAGCGGCCGATGAGTGTAATTGTTAATAATTTTGTAGAATTTAGTTTGTATTGAACAAAATATATAGAGTTTCAGCAGTATGACTGATCTTTTGAAACTGTGAAACTAACTGTGAAATAGTATGTTTTGACTCATTGTTTAATTCCAGACTCTACTGATTATTCTAAAGAAATTCTGGATTTGATTAGATGAATAACATTGATTCAGGACCAAATATTTGTCATGGTACCACTGTAAGGGAGTGTGATTTCACACATGGTTCTGAAAGACGAGACTAAGGCAGCTATATTTGCCATTGTGCAAGGGTTATGGAAGACATTAGCCCACCTAATTTTCTAGACATACTGTATTATCGAATACCTGTAATAAGGCATTGCTTAAGCACAATTTGTTCTCTTTGTTAAGAACAAAGGTCAAAATAGTGTCAACAGTTCTAAGAACCAAAAAAACAAAATCTATAACCAATAATTGACATTCTGTAATTGAGATAACTCTCATTAATATTGACTTATAAAAATAGATTTGTAAACAGTGTAATAGTCTTGAAGAATTAATTTTCTCACGCTTAAAATTTTTTTTAAGCCTGTTTTAACGGGTGGACAAGATATATCAAGATAATCATTGGCTGATGAGGTTAATCGTCGGCCACCCATTAAATTCTACAGAATTTGTTACATCAGCAATTTACCTTTACAGCTATGTTGTGTGTATGTTTTCTTATTTCAGTTCATTTCAACTATAATGTCTATTAAAAATGCACAGTTCGTCATCAAGGCTAGCTGAATATAACTAATATACTAAAGAATATACTAAATTCACAGGATCTTTTGAGTAAATGCTACTGTTGATATAAAACATAATAAAATATATTATAAATGTTATAATGCAACAAATGCCTGTTGCTAATATATATATTTAGCTGTATATTTAGCAGTACAGTTTTCACTGTTTGGGTACACCTTGGACCTGTGTGTCTCAAACTCCTGGTCTACAACAGAAACTGTGACCTACTAAATAGGAAACCAATTCCTCTTAAAAGGTTTCACCTGGTAGTTGCCCACACTGCAACTACTAATCATTATATACAGCCACTGTCTGCTAGATTTAATAAGCTTGAACAAATGTCTGTGTCGTAGTGAAAGTTCTAAAGTCTTGAATAACAGTGTGGGCAACTACCAGGTGAAACCTTTTAAGAGGAATTGGTTTTCTATTTAGTAGGTCACAGTTTCTGTTGTAGACCAGGAGTTTGAGACACACAGGTCCAGGGTGTACCCAAACAGAGAAATGTAGCACAGCCTTGTCTTGGCCGGGGCCTTGTACCTGTGCACCAACATGTGAGACAGATCAGTGGCTCCCATTTGCTCATAGAAGGCATAAATAATTGAATAACAGAGTCAACTCTTGCTCCTGTAAACTTAGGGCAATGTTGAAAAATGAGAATGCCCTTTAATAGAGCAGTAGGACATGGATGATTCCAGATGAACTGGCCCAGAAGAACATAGTGTGCCTTTATATTCCACCATGACCTCATCAATACTCTGCTTGTATGTGGATGGGATTAGGAGGAACTGAACATCTCAATAATCATCCATTTATTTAAAAGATGTTTATCCAGACCCTTTCTTCTTATGTGGGCAAATAATAAAGTTACATAATGGTTGGAAAAATGGAAAATTTCACCAAAAACAATCCAAAAGTGTGTTTTACTTTTTGCTGTCTTACTCTAAGGACGAGAACTAAAATTGCATAGAGAAAGAAACATCTCTCAGAATAGATAGTAGAACAT
The DNA here is from genome assembly GCA_028565295.1 of Aspidoras spilotus. Classification (NCBI taxonomy): domain Eukaryota; kingdom Metazoa; phylum Chordata; class Actinopteri; order Siluriformes; family Callichthyidae; genus Aspidoras; species Aspidoras spilotus. Next base: position 3,685 of record JAOUQV010344132.1, read on the forward strand.
ATCTCTGCAGTTTGGTAGATACGGCACAATGAGGCAGAGTCTTCTTTAAAAAGATACAATGACCCAAAATGTGCTCTAGTAAAAATGTCCACTGGACATTAAAGTATCACACAAGTGTTCACTCCAAATTTAAAGTAGATATATATAGTTTTAAAAAGAAAATGACCTTGATATATACATATTTCTTAATTCATTATTATTTAACTGAGCTTAAGTTCCTATCAGTTATTCCAACTTGGTTCTATACTAATATATTCCTAGCAGTCAACACCAGGTTTATGAAATTGAATTGAAAATTCATACTGTTATATCCATGCATACATATTTTTGTAAGCTTGAGCTAAGGATGACTTAACCGTATCAACTTTTAAATATTTCCATGATACAAGTTTTTATGTACACACAATTATATTTATACATTAACTTGAAATTAACTTGTAGTGTATAATCAAGATATTATGAGGGATATATCATGAGTACAGTATACATATTAATACTTGCATGTATTATTATCATATTATGATCAAAATGATATGGACATGGGTGGACTTGTATCGTATCAGCCAAATAAGGATGAGGATGAGTCTCATGCTACCAGCAGTAGGTAAAAAAAGCAAAAAAAACCTTTCTTTGATACTGAAAAAGTCAAAGAATGTATGAAAGAATGACTAGACGTTATGTTGGAGGAAACTCAGAAGGATAAAATAATACAGAAAATCCATTATCAGGTACCACTGCAGGAAGGAGAACGGAAGTACCTGCAAATGATGTCCTTGGTCAACTTAGCAGTGCTGTTAAAAGAGTCAATTTCATTTCATTGGCTGTGGATGAATTAACAGATATCACGGATTATATTTTTGATTAAGAAAATGGGAAATTTCTTTATTATATTTTAGGTCTTACAGACCCCCCTAGGCACACAAGAGGGCATGGCATTTATGAAGCAGTAATTCAGATGATGACAGACAGAAGAATAGAACTGAGGCAAGTTGTTTCCATTGCTAATGATAGAGCACCATGTATGAACGGAAAAGAGAAGGTAAGAGAAGGTCGCTCACCACCCTGACCTCTTGGCCCAACACTGCATTATTCACCAGATGGTTTGTGTGCCAGTCTTGTAAAAGGGTACTCAGAGATCATGACAACAGTAATGAAACTTATGAACTATTGAAAGCATTCTCAGCTTTGCCTGTTACCATCATTAGAATCCTTACTAGAACCTGGAAATATGAGCACATCACCCCGTCTTACCCACACTGCACTGACTACTGGTTCAAAGTCACTATTGATTATACAATACTTTTGCTTGTTTAAAAATCAGTTAACGGTCTCATGCCACAGTACCTTAGTGAACTTCTAGTTTCTTATGAGCCACCACGCCCACTTCGATCAAAAGGTGCAGACTATTTGCTGATACCTCGTATTATGAGTGCAACAGCAGTGGGCAGATCATTCTCTTATCAAACCCCACATCTTCCAGTTAGCGTTTGGGAATTAGACACAATCTTAGACTAGGCTAAAACATATTTTTTTAGTCAATCATATCCTTCATAGTCCCCTATAGTTCAGGGCTCCGAGCTGGAGGGTTCATGGTCATAGAGTGTTTTGGTAAACTGGGATGTTTGGATGCTGCCCTGCCACTCTCACGAGATCACTTAGGTCTGTTGATGGTGGAGTGGCTGCTTTATGTCCCAGGGCTCCCTCATGTCTGTGTCACCTTCTGGTTCTACCCTGCCATAAAGCTAGTCTGCGAGGAGTTTCCTCTCTGCACAACTTGTGTTTGAATTGTCCATTAGATAGTTGAACATGTCTAACACTCTTTATTCTCTTTCCCATTCTTTATTTTTTTCTTTTTTTATTTTCTATCCTTCGATAAGCTACATCGAATATGGCGGAGGAACCAGTATTTAATACATTTTCTCATAAGATCACTCAGGTTTGTTGGCGGTGGAATGGCTGGCTGCTTTATCTTCCAAGGCTCCCTCATGTCACCTTCTCGTTCTACCCTGCCATAGCGCTACTCTGAAAATGTTTTTGCTTGCTCTATGTAAATATTATATATTATTGTTATATTATTTGCATTTCTAGCAGCCATTACCTCCCTTCTCAATAACCTAAATCTGAAGCTTCAAGGTAAAATAGCACAGTGCATTACCTAATAGTTTGTGCTTTTCAGAGGAAGTTGGAGATATTTTAATGTGATATACAGCAGGGCATACTAAGCTTTCCAAAAGCTTTTGGAACACACTGCGGGCAAACATCACCAAAACAATCCTGCTAAGTTCCTGGCCAAACTAACTGAAAATTTTGTCCTGGGAAAACAAGTTTTACAATGCATCGAAAATCCGTTTCTTGTAAAAAAAAGTTGCTGAAATCTCAAGTGAGGTCCATAATGTTTGGCCATGCTCTGATGCTGCTTGCCTGCAAACAGAACTGTAAGATCTTCAAGAAAACAGTTCACTCCAGGAGACAAATTGCGATTCTATCACTCTCTGGACAATAATGGTTACTGACGCAGATTGTCCTATATTGCCGAAGATGGCTCTTACAACTTAAGCATTAACACACTGAGATATCAGGGTGCACAAGACCCAATAGCTAACAAAATAAATAGGAAACTAACAAAGATCTGTGAAAACACAGCAAAAAAAAGTTAAAAAAGTTATCATGCAACAAATGCCTGTTGTGGGGTATGTGTAGCAATTTGTTCAAGCTTATTAAATCTAGCAGACAGTGGTTGTATATAGTGAGGTTCTGTGTCGTAGTAAATGTCTTTATACAAGTAAGTCTTGAATAACAGTGTGGGCACCTGCCAGATGAAACCATTTTAGAGGACTTGGTTTCCTATTTAGTAGGTTCAAAACAAAACAGTGAAATGTAGAACAGCCTTGACTTGGCACGGGCTTTGTACCTGTGCCAGCATGTCAGAAAGATGACAATGGCTCCCATTTGTTCATTGTAGGCTTAAATAATTGAATAACAGAGTCAACTCTTGCTCCTTCTCACGTAGTGCAATGTTGAAAAATGGAAATGATTTCAGATGAACTAGTCCAGAATAACAATTTAAAGCATTTCTGGTTTGTTTTATATATTTTGGTGAAGACTGCCAGCATGTGAGCCTTTATATGCCACTATGACCTCATTAATACTCTGCTTGTATGTGGATGGGATTAGGTGGCACTGAAGCATCTCAAAAAGCGGCTGGGTTTTAAAAAATCACTTCCACTGCCAATTAGATGAACTACTTGAGGAAATGTCTTAATCATCCTTTTATTTAAAATATGTTTCTCCAGACCCTTTCTTCTTATGTGGGCAAATAATAAAGTTACATAATGGTTGGATAAAATAGAAAATTTCACCAAAAACAATCCAAACGTGCCGTGTTTTACTTGTCGCTGTCTTCTTCTATGGACAAGAACTTAATTTGCATTGAGAAAGAAACAGCGACCACTCGCGTGGATTTTGATAGTAAAACATATCTCTGCAGTTTTGTAGATAGGGCACAATAAGGCTGAGTTAAGTTCAACACCTTCTTTAAAAAGATATAATGACCCAAAATGTGCTCTAGCAAAACGTTCCACTGGACATTAAAGGCCTAGAATATCACACACGTATTCACTCCAAATTTAAAGTAGATATATGTAGTTTTAAAAAGATAATCACCTTGATATATACATATTTCTTAATTCATGTTTATTAAACTGAGCTTAAGTTACTATAACTTATTCCTAACAGTCAACAGCAGGTTTAAACCGATCAGTGATGAAATTGGATTGTAAATTCATACTGTTATATCCATGCAAACATATTTTTGTAAGCTTGAGATAATGATGACCTGATCGTATCAACTTTTAAATATTTCCATTACACAAATATTTATACAAATTTTACACACACATATATTTACACATTAACTTGAAATATTGTAGTGTAGAATCAAGATGGAATGAGGGATATATCATGAGTACAGTACACATATTATACTCGCATAAATTGTATTATTATCATATTATGATCAAAATTATCACCTTTTCTAAACCTCTAATTTTTCCACCATAGATGTGGACATGTGTGGCTTTGTATTGTATCACCCAAATGAGGATGGGTTCCCTCTCAAAATTTCTTCCTTACTTTCTCAGGGAGTTTTTCCTTGCCACCGTTATTCATCTGGAATAAAACATTTCTGATCCATCACGAGTTTCCGAGAAGCACAGACGCGCATTCATGTAAAATATAATCTCATTTTGAATGTGACATGGCGTGCTTAAAACTGACCATGAGCAAAAAGATAAAAGTTGACTCTGCGAACCGTGGGTTTAAGATTGAATGCACTGACAAATACGCATTTATACTTCCAGAGGGAAGTTTAAAACCAATGCGTTAAATTTGCTGCGAAACAGTAATTTAAAGCGTCATTACAACCCAAAACATGCTAATTTTGAGCAAAATTATCCCCAGAGCACAGATGTTAGGACCACATATATAAATCAGTTAAAATCAAACAACGCTACCAGCAGTATAATAGTTCGGTTAGCTACTGCACAAGAGCGGGCAACGATCGTGGATGGCCCACTATATACATTCTAAATATCCCAAAAAGACCAGAGACATCATCATGCACAAAAATGCTCTGTTTAAATTGAATGGGTAACAGGTGGATTCTGTTCAGATTCGTAATAGTCACTGGGGTTTTAGCAAGACTCTCAGACACTCTGGTTAGTTTCTATGTTCCCAATTAGGATTACACCGCTTTTTTTGAAAATCTATTTTCAGCACAGCAGAGGGGACAGATAGTCATATTGCCATGAGGGGATTTTTAACCTGCTGTGGGATCCACACCAGAACAGCTACTCTGCTAAAGCAAAACCCTACACAAAAGTGAGCAGTTTACTGCATACACCATGGTTTGATCAACCCAAGTTCTCTGAAACCCCCAGGCCAGAAAGTACTTGTTCCATACCTAATATTTGGATTTGGAGCACAGCCGTCTCCCAGGAAATTTTAGAGCACTTTATGCTTCCCTTTGCCGACGAGCAATTTGGAGATGGAAATTTCATTGTCCAATAAGACTTGGCACCTGTCCACACTGCCAAAAGTACCAATACTTGGTTTGATAACCACAGTATTACTGAGACTGCCAACTTCGCCAGATCTAAACCACACAGAGAATCTATGAGGTATTGTCAAGAGGAAGATGAGAAGCACCAGACCTAACAATGCGGACAAGCCGAAGGCTGCTATTAAAACGTATTGAGTGCATTTACTGTACATACTTTTCAGTAGGCCAAAATAACTGCTTTAAAAATCATTTTTTCACTTGGTCTTTTATAATATTCTAATTTTCTGTGATAATGATTTCGGTTTGTATTGAGTTACTGAAATAAATGAACTTTTTGATGATATTTTAATTTATTGAGATGCACTTGTACAGTGTTGAGAGCACTCTCTTGTAATTCTTCTGCTTTTAATCTATTAAAAGCACTTGTGTGTTCGTTGAATCTTGATCAGGAGAAAAATAAGTAGACTGGATGCAGTAAATTCCAAATAAAAACAATTTTATTAAAAACTGAGATTTTTTAAATCTTTTAAAAAACTTTTAGTGACTTTTAGGTTAATTGAAGATACACTTAAATCTTATTATTCCAAAACAGGTATACTTCATGCTACATCGTTAATTGGTTCCAGGGGACACGACTTAATTTGAAAAACGAATTAACTTATTTCTAGGCCTAACCGAAAATAAGCAGTCCCGGTTCTGTACTTTATTTATGAAGGCATTTTCAATAATATATGGTTAACAGGAATCTATTTTAAGCTTACAAACAAAAAAAATTAAATTAATATAGTAAAAGTATAGTAAAGTATAATAAAAAGTAATCTAAATTTAGAAATAAAATTTGGCAATGTTTACCGTACACCATGGACTGTATCTTGAATAGTGGATATCAGCCAGTGTATTGTCCAGCATTATAGCATGCACTTTCACTAAGAATTTTTTAGGAGCCATGGGGCAAAATACAGTACATATAAGGTCACAAGCCTTGTTGCAATCCGACAGAAACCCAGCTCTGTGCGGTAAGACTAGCGGTAGTGGACTGCGTGTTTACATCAACACTGAATGGTGCCAGTACTCTGTGCTAGTTTCTAGGTTATGTTCATCACTGATGGAGTTTATGGTGGTAAGATGCAAACCTTTTTATTTACCGCAGGAATTCACCACTGTGTTCATTGTGAGTGTGAGATAGAATTTCCTCCTCTTCAGCATTAGAGCCCTTGCAGGGGTGACCTGGGTGCATGGGTGATCACCAGAGCACATGGATGATCACCCTTACAAAGCCAACACTAACGCTGAGGCTTGCCTACAAGAGCACCACTCCTCTCTGATTCATGTGTCCAACAGGTTCGCCCTCTTCAGTAAGACGCCCGCTGAGAAACCTGAAAGAGCTCTGGTTATAGGAAACAGGTTATTCCGACCGTCTTCGTCATATTGAGACAGTGTCTGTTCCCCGAGCCAAACCAAAATATAGAAATTTGAAGAAATATAGAAATATACCAAGAGTTCCTTGTAATAACTTAATAAATATTAAACTAGACAGTTCTGATATTACAGCCTGCACTGTTGAACAGTCTCAAACGCACATTTATAACTACAGATAATTTTGTTAGTAAACTCCCAAATTTATCAAGTATGATTTTATCGCCCTCCAAACCAGCCATTAGAAAGCACAAGCCAGTGTGAAAGTGATACATTCTGCCACTGTGTCTGCACACAGCGGAATTGGTCCTCTGCATTTAACCCATCCGTGCAGTGA
>JAOUQV010344157.1:0-10495 GCA_028565295.1 Aspidoras spilotus
GGAGTTTTTCCTTGCCACTGTTACTCATCTGGGATAAAAAACGTTTTTTGTAAAGCTGCTTTGGGACAATGCTTATTATTAAAAGCTCTTTATAGATAAAATTGAATTGAATTGAATCTAAAGGAAGACTTAAGAGGGGTGCCTCTGTTAAATGTCTTCCCTACTGAAGTTTCCCTGCTGTCTACCTAAAGGTCTCTTGCTACCCATTCGACCATCACTAGCTGCATCATCCTCAGTGGCAGTAGCAGCCTGTAAGCCAGGAACGTTTGTAGGAGAAATGCACTGGGGCATGTCTGAGAAGTGAACCCTGGCCAAGAGAATTTGTGGCTGTTGGTTCGTCAAACCCTCTGCCCGGTGTTGGGACCGTCTCCATCCAGGGACAGGCTCAAGGTCAGGGACAGGCTCAAGGTCAGGCATGTCATTCTGATTGTCTGGTTGTCTAAAAATATCAAATAAATTTAAATGTAATTTTAAATATTGCTATTAAAGATAATAACTATGATTCCTGTTATTCAAGTAAAAACTCCCAATAACCACAAAATATATAAGTATAATATAAGCTAATATATAAGCTAATTATGACACCTAAATACCAAAAATACCAAATTATTATCAGATTTTTTAAATTATTTTTTTCAAGAAAGAGAGAGAAATATTACTGTAAAACAGACAAAACAACAAAAGTAAAAATAATAATATTTCAGTTAAACTATATGTGAAAACGATTCAATAACGCATCACAGTCTAACAGTACCAGCGTTTAATAATGTACAGGAGTTAATATATAACATTCATCATAATAATAAGAGTGAATGGGCAGTCGGAAGGAATCCAGCGGGCGCAGGGTTGCCGACATCTCCTGCTAAAGAGTTTAGATTTGGCAGGGAAAAAGGAAGACAATCTGTATACATCTAATACACAATTATATAACTAACAATATTAGTATTTAGATTATTATTATTTAGATCAATATAATCAAAGTGAAACACAATTCAAACACAAGTTGTACAGAGAGCAAGTAGAAACTCCGGCAGAATAGTGCTATGGCAGCATAACTACAGGGTAGAACCAGATGGTGACACAGACATGAGGGAGCCCTGGAACATAAAGCAGCAAGCCACTCCACCATCAACAAACCTGAGTGATCTTGTGAGAGTGGCCGGGCGACAGCAACCAAACATCACATTTTCCTAAAACTATAAAGGATATGCTTGACTAAATAAATAGGTTTTCAGCCTAGACTTGAAGACTGAGATTGTGTCTAAGTCCCAAACACTATCTGGAAGACTACTCCATAGACGTGGGGCTCTATAAGAGAATGATCTGCCCCCTACTGAAGCCCACAGAATACGAGGTATCAGCAAATAGCCTGCACCTTTTGATCGAAGTGGGTGTGGTGGAACATAAGAAACTAGAACTTTACTAAGATACTGTGGCGCGAGACTGTTAACTGCTTTGTAAGAGAGGAAAAGTATTTTATAATTAATACAAAATTTGACTGGTAGACAGTACAGTGTGGATAAGACAGGGGGTGATATGTCCATATTTCTACTAAGATTTCTGACCGCGGAATTCTGGACTAACTGTAGTTTGTTTATGCACCTACTGAAACTTAGAGGTAACAAAAGCATGGATACGTTTTTCTGCATCATTGAGTGCAAGCATATTGCTGATCTTACACCAACAATTTGTCTTCTTTTTAACTCTGGTATATCACCCATAATGTTGGTGCATTGCAATATTTTGAGCAAAACTGTGCTCCTACCCTGCTAAGCGAACCTTCACACTCTGCTCTTACTGGTGAAATGTGCAATTAATAAAGATTGGCCACCCTATGAACACCATTTAAATGTAATATAGTAGAGCCATCTTCCTTTCATGAAAGTCTAAAAGATGAGACTGATTTAAAAAAGTTATAAGGCTTTGTTCAGTATTAGACACTCAAAAATCGCCCATTCACTGCCGTGTTAATTTGAGCAAATCAGATTTGATTTTCCAAATTTTCATTTGTGTTTAACCTGTCATAATTTTTTTTCACTATATAAATAATTTTTACATCACATCTTTCGTCAAATGTTTCTCTATGGATAGTTTTAAAAAATTTTGAGTTATGGCCGTTTGTTCAGAGGATGCGTTTCCAGGTTTCTCAATCAGGTTAAAAAGTATGACAAGGATTTTTTCCCCATCTCTCTCAAAGACACACTCACATGCAGGCACACAGACAGACACACAAACATGTTGGTATTACTATAGTTGTAAGGACAATCCATAGACTTCATTAGAATTGTAATGTATTTGCTAACAACAAATGCTAATATTTGTAACAATGCTAATTGCTAATGCTAACTTCTAATGGTAATTTCTATTAGGTAATTTTAATTGATAATGTTGGTGTTAATGCTAATTTCTAAACCTAATTGCTAATGCTAACAGTTAATGCTAACTTCTACTGTTAATTGCAATTCTAACAGCTAATTCTAGCATGTGTTGCAGTGCTAATTGCTAATGCTTACTGCTAATGATAATTTCTATTAGCTAATTCTAATTATTAATGTTGGTGTTAATGCTAATTGCTAATCCTAATTGCTCATGCTAATTGCTAATAACAGTTAATGTTAGCATGTGTTGTAATGCTAGCTAATTGTAATAATAATAACAACATTTCATTTAATAAATTCCTTTCAAGACATCCAAGGGCACTGTACAATAAGAGCAAACAATAAAAACAAAATAAAATATAGGTAAAAATGTCTGTTTGCTAATTCTAATGTAGGTGGTAATTCTAACTGTTCATAATAATTGCTAACAATAACAGTTAATTCTAACTGCTAGTGATAATTGCTAATTTTAATGGCTAATTCTAACAGCTAATGCTAACATGTGTGCTAATTTTAACTGATAATACTAATGTTTGTGTTTCTGCAGGAACTACACTGCCCATTTTATCCAGCTTAGAACCTTTAACCTTTGAATGTACTTTTATTTTTCTGACCACATCATCCTTTCCAAAGTTTGGCAGAGCCAAAAGTGAACTTGAGAAGTAATATATTGAAGCCATTTTCTATTTGTCACTAGTGAAAGCTAGAAGTGAAAATGCACCAATTTGAGGAAAACATCTGGTGTAAATCCGTAGGGCAAATCGATTTACGTCAGAAAGAAGTAATCTGAAACTGTTCTGTATTTGGGCCAAATCCGTCAAACGGACATTGGCTCAGCGAGGTACTATATTTGTAAGGACAATCCATATACTTCATTAGAATTGTAATGTATTGCTAATGTTGTTGTTAATGCTAATTGCTAATGCTAACTGCTAATGCTAACTGCTAATGTTAACATTTGTGACAATGCTAACAGCTTATGCTAACTGTTAATGGTAATTACTGCTAGGTAATTCTAACTGCTTATGTTAGAGTTCATTCTAATGGCAATTTCTGTTAGCTAATGCTAATTGCTAATGTTGGTGTTAATGCTAGGTGCTAATACTCATTTCTAATGCTAATGCTTAGCCAATGCTAAGCACAAATGCTAATTTCAAATGCTAATGGCAATTGCTAACAACAAATGCTAACACATATAACAATGCTAACTGCTAAGGGTAATTTATATTAGCTAATTGTAATTGCTAATGTTGGTGTTAATGCTAATTGCTAACGCTAATTGTTAATGCTAACAGCAATTGCTAACAACAAATGCTAATATTTGTAACAATGCTAATTGCTAATGCTAACTTCTAATGGTAATTTCTATTAGGTCATTTTAATTGATAATGTTGATGTTAATGCTAATTTCTAATCCTAGTTGCTAATGCTAACAGTTAATGCTAACTTCTACTGTTAATTGCAATTCTAACAGCTAATTCTAGCATGTGTTGCAGTGCTAATTGCTAATGCTTACTGCTAATGATAATTTCTATTAGCTAATTCTAATTATTAATGTTGGTGTTAATGCTAATTGCTAATCCTAATTGCTCATGCTAATTGCTAATCCTAATTGCTAATGCTAATTCTAACAGTTAATGTTAGCATGTGTAGTAATGCTAGCTAATTGTAATAATAATAACATTTCATTTAATAAATTCCTTTCAAGACATCCAAGGGCACTGTACAATAAGAGCAAACAATAAAAACAAAATAAAATATAGGTAAAAATGTCTGTTTGCTAATTCTAATGTAGGTGGTAATTCTAACTGTTCATAATAATTGCTAACAATAACAGTTAATTCTAACTGCTAGTGATAATTGCTAATTTTAATGGCTAATTCTAACAGCTAATGCTAACATGTGTGCTAATTTTAACTGATAATACTAATGTTTGTGTTAACCCACATTGCTAATTAAATTCGCTAAATGCTAATTACTGTGAAAATGTGGTGCACCGGGGCAACACACTTCGCAATTTCTGCAGGAACTACACTGCCCAGTTTATCCAGCTTGGAACCTTTAACCTTTGAATGTCCTTTTATTTTTCTGACCACATCATCCTTTCCAAAGTTTGGCAGAGCCAAAAGTGAACTTGAGAAGTAATATATTGAAGCCATTTTCTATTTGTCACTAGTGAAAGCTAGAAGTGAAAATGCACCAATTTGAGGAAAACATCTGGTGTAAATCCGTAGGGCAAATCGATTTACGTCAGAAAGAAGTAATCTGAAACTGTTCTGTATTTGGGCCAAATCTGTCAAACGGACATTGGCCCTGCGAGGTAAAAGTGAAAGTGATACATTTTGCCACTATGTTTGCACACAGCGGAATTGGTCCTCTGCATTTAACCCATTCGTGCAGTGAAACACACAAATACGTGAAGTGAGCACACGTGCCCGGAGCAGTGAGCAGCCAGCACAGCGCCAGGGGAGTAACTGGGGTTAGGTGCCTTGCCCAAGGGCACTTCAATAATGACTTGTCGGTACTTGGAATTGAACCAAGGACCTTCTGGTCACAAGGCCAGTTCCTTAACCACAAGCCTACGACTGCCCCAGGTGAAAACAGATCCAGAATTTAAGCCCTATAGAATCGAATGATAAACTTAATTTTTTTAAATCTGCTCCAGAACCGAACGGAGTCGTGATATCTGGGAGTGATCAAGTACACTTGTTCTGTTGGATTTGGACGTGGACCTGCGTTTTAAAGGAACGTTAATAACCAGGAATGGACTGGGTAATCAATAGTTTAGACAATTCAATTTTTATAAATTATTATATCAAACATCAATGCTCGTATTTTTATTTCTACATAAAGTCCAAAAGCATATATTATCAAACCTACTGGATTTCCTATAAACCGCGGATCGTCTTTAAACGTGCAACTACGGCTGCTTCTGAAATCCACTCCTACAATACTAACCTTGTTGTCAAATCACTCTTCCTTCAGCGTTATCGTGGCACACTATTTAGTAGGCTAGAGTGTGGTTTGGGACGGATACTAAATTCTTAGTCCTATTCATTCGTTTAACAGGACAACGTCAGGCAGAGTACAACTGCGTGGGGATTCCTTAGGATTACCCGGCGTGCCCTGCGTGAAGATGGCGTTTGGATACATATGCGAAGTATAACTTTAGCTCGGATGTTAACCGACGTATTTGTAGGATATCGGCCTTTCGTTGGGGGAAAGTAAAACATGAACAGCGGGGTCCTTGATGTTGCAGACAGGCTTTTGTAAAGAAACGAGCTAACGTTTCGTCCAACTACGACTCCTGACCGTTGCGAGTGTTAGATTAGCACAGCGGTGATACGGGTCGTGCGGAAAATTACAGCATAAACTTTATTACCGCGCCCCGGGGCAAGTGCTTGTTGATTTAATCTGAAGATCTGGGATATCTGGCTATTCACAACGATTTTGGGGGAAAAGGGGCGAGAGGTAAGACTTATGCTATCTATCTATCTATCTATCTATCTATCTATCTATATACACACACATACATACATACATACAAAATTAAATTGATGTCAAATTTGGTGTTTTACATAAATCTAAATAATTTTATGAATTGGAGTTCAGATAAAAATGAGATAATAACGTGTAATTGCACTGGAGTTATTATAAATCTTTGAGTAGAGTAGATTTTATGGAGTAATTCAAGTACTAACTAGGTAAGGTTGAGATGAATCAGTGAATATGCGGTAAACTAGTGAACATACCAGAAAGTTAATTTGAGTTTAATTTTCTGCCCGAAGAGAATTTAAATAGAGCTTGTTAAAGTTAGGTTTATATTTGATATTCAATAGATATTCGCTTTTCGCTTCTTCTGCTCACATAAAACTAAATATAATTTTGCTGCTGTCGACTTTATTCTCGACTGAGCTCAGCGTACACCTCATTATGGAAAATGATTGATTAAATACCATGCTGTAGACCACATTTCCTATAACCATGACTGGGGTTGCGATTGATCTTTGGATGGAACCTTCTTTTCTAAATTTCCATCAAGTGTGACCTTGCCAGGAGCATCTCCACACAATATCACTCTCAAACTCGAGGAGAAGTGATTAAAGTAATATAATTAAAATTAAACTTAATAATTAATAATAGAAAATATCTTGTAAGGAATAAATTGGAACACACTCTCATTTTTCTACTTAAAATGGCTAAAAATCACACAGGTTTATTGTGTCTGGTACGCATAATTAGAACATGTTTGTTACAATTTTTAAAGGAGGCTTACCTTATTTAAACCGCAGAAATTTGTTTTGTGTGCTACTTACTGTTAAAGTGCGAGTGAACATAATGGTGACATAGAAATAATTAAGGGATTGAAAAGTAAGGGATTAAAAAATATCAGCCATTTCACTCACTGCAAATAATGGTAACAATTGTTAATATGCCCAGGTCTTGACGTCCAAGCAAAGTAACTCAGAGAGCAAACCACAAGATGTGAAAAATAAAAGAATTCTCAAAAAAACGTATAATTTTATCAACTACCGAGACTAAACTTGTGGCTCCAAAAAGTGGTTCACCATTCTATTATAGGCAGGAATTTATTTCTGATTTACAACATAATTATTTATCATTCCGGTACAAACTAAAAAAAAAAACAATACAATGTGTGATCCAGTGCTAGCCGATGCACATTTCATATGAATAATCTATGTTCATAAAAAGTTTTTGGCTAACGACACCGTGAAATTTGTTTTGCAGAGTAGCACCGATACGTAAATAAAACCAAACCAAAAATATGCGATGCTTTTCTTTTTCTAATTCAAGAAAAAAAACTTTTTTACATTAAATCGTTGTGAACTTGTTCTAAAATAAAAATAAAAAATATCTCCCCAAAAGTTTGCGCTTGATATTTTATAATGTGAAGGTGAAAACACAATTTGTGTTTTTGCAACTTAATTTGAAAGAAATACTAAAATTTCACACATTTTGAGAATTATTCATCATTTCAATAAATGTAGTTATGTGAAACTCCCTTTTTTTAGATCATCTTGGAGATCTTCCTGTATATAGATTGGAGTCTACACAAATAACTGATAGTATTTCATTAGTTGTATGTTCATTACAGTTAGTTACACTACACTTTCATATTACTGTTCAGTTATTAAAGTTTTGTATTGCAAAATGGTTTATTTTTTCAAATCGCACTTCAGAAATAGGCCATTTTTAATTCAGATGTATAAAGTCATGGCATTAATAAAAATCTATTGTTTTTCATGAAATATATAAATGAAAAGTAAAATAATGATTTAAGATGATTGAAAACAGGTGTTTTAATTCACTCAGCAATACATGAGACAACGTATTGTAATAAAGGAAATAAAAACGGGTCATATATGATTGGTCTTGTGCGTTAGAGCAGGTTTGCTTATCTTATTCATACAAGGGTTATCGAAGTACAGAGCAAAGGATCTGAATACTTGATATGCATGGATTGATCAGCTGTGACTAAAAAATTCTAGAAACTCTAAACCAATTTCTGCCCCTTGCATTTGCAAGAGGACAGAAGCTGTGCAAACACCATTAATTATAGAATATACAGTATAATAAAAATATTATAATAATTCTTAGACAGAAAATTTAGAATTGGCCAAAATTGGAATCGGCTAAAGATATTGCAATTGGTGCATCACTTGAAATACTTAAATGCTTGAGGTATATATTTTTTTAGTTCTTAACAGTATAACAATCAAAAAAAGCAGTTTCTTTTAGTTTTTTTATTTACAAATATACATATGCCAAAATAGTACAATGGCACCAGTGTTGGAAGCATGGAACTGTCCAAAATGTATTGAAATGCTGAAGCATTCAAAGTTCTTTTTACTGGAACTAAAGGCTCAACCACACACCCACAACACCAAACTTTACACTTTGCACAATAACATTTAAAGAACTAGAATCCTACATTAAACAAGAATAGGCTAACATTTCTATCCCTTAACTTGAGCAACTTGTCTCCTCAATCCCCAGATGGTTACAGATTGTTGTAAAGAGAAAAGTGTAAACAGTGGTAAACATGGCCTTGTCCCATGGCCCTTTTTTTAAAAAAATGTGGTAGTGTCACGAAATTCAAAATCACCTATTTTTTCCTATTAAATGATGCATTTTCTTAGTTTAAACATTTGATATGTCATCTATGTTCCATTCTGATTTAAAACTTACACATCATTGCATTTTGTTTTTATTTTCTTGTATGTTTGTGGAATTGTTTGTGTGTGTGTGTGTATATCTCATGCATCTCAAATTAGAATATCATCAAAAAGTTAATTTATTTACAAAAACTGAAACACTGAATTATTACATACACAATAATCTATTTCTAGTGTTTTCTGTTAATGCCGATGATTATGGCTTGCAGTAAACAACACAAATGTCATAATTTTTTTATTTTTTATTAAAAAAGTTATCAAATAAACAAATAATTTCAGAAAATTAGAATAAATAACACAACTCTTGCAAAAGCTTTCTAAGTGTTTAAAATGGTCCCTTAGTCTGGTTCAGTAGGCTATGTAATCTTGGGGAAGGCATTGGCAGTCATTAACACACTCCACAAAGAGGCTTTGAAAGGATTGTCAAGAAAAGGCCATTCAAGAATTTGGGGACATTCACAAGGAGTGGACTGCTGCTGGAGTCAGTGCTTTAAAAGACGCTACATACACATATCCAGGATATGGGTTACAACTGTTTCATTCTTTGTGTCAAGCCACTCATTACTAAGAGAAGCGACTTACCTGGGCCAAAGTGAAAAAGAGCTGGACTGTTTCTCAGTGGTCCAATGTGGTGTTTTCAGATGAAAGTAAAGTTTGCATTTCATTTTAAAATCAATGACCCAGAGTCTGGAGGAAGAGTGGGGAGGTACACAATTCAAGCTGCTTGAGGTCTACTGTAAAGTTTCCACAATCAGTAATGGTTTAGGGAGCCATGCCATCTACTGGTGTAGGTCCACTGTATTATATCTAGACCAAGATCAGTGCAACTGTCTTCCAGGTTATTTTAGAGCACTTTATGCTTCCCTCTGCCGACAAGCTTTTTGGAGATATATAATTGTCCAGCAAGACTTCCCATCTGTCCACACTGCCAAAAGTACCAATACTTGGTTTAATAACCACAGTAACGCTGTGTTTGGCTAGTAAACATGCCAGACCTAAACCCTGTTGTCAAGAGATTCTCTATTCTCAGGAGGAAGATGAGGCACTAGACAACAATGCAGACGGTTTCTATTAAAGCAAACTTGGCTTCCATAACGCCTCAAGTGCCACAGGCTGATCGCCTCCATACCATTGATGCAGTAATTCGTGCAAAAGGAGCCTAACCAGGTATTGAATGGATTTACTGTAGATACTTTTCAGTATGCCAAAATATATGCATTAAAAATCATTTTTCACTTGCTTTTATATAATATTCTAATTTTCGAAGGTAATAATTTTGGGTTTTCATTGACCGCAAGCAATCAACAATACCAGAAATAAACACTTGAATTTTATAACTGTGCTTGTAATGAATGAATGTATAATATATTTTCAGTTTTTGTATTGAATTACTGATATAAAGTAATATTTTGATATTTTAATTTATTGAGATGCACCTGCGCGTAGTATATACAGATCCATTCCAAATAGAATACCGTTGAAAAATCAGCCCAAACTCCATAGTGGAAGACAATGTGACAGGAGAAGATGCATCAAACGTGACGAGATCCAGAAAGCCTGGAATGCCCAAACTACTTTAGTTTTTGCAGGAAAGAAAAATTAGGATCAAATCAATCAAAATTTGTTACTTTCAAAACAATCTTTAATACTTGGTTGGGAATGCCTTTGCTTTAATCACTGCCTCTATGTGAGGTGGCATTTAGGCAATCAACCTGTGCAATTGCCAGGAAATTATGGAAGCCCAGATTTCCTTGATGCTTGCTGTCAACTCTTCGCCCTCCTTTCACACCAACTACCTGCATGTCTACATTGACCACATCTATATCTCCACATCCTATCTCCGCTTTGGTTTTCCTCTCTGCCTCCTGCCTGGCAGCTCCATTTCTAACATCCTCCTACCAATATATCCACTGTCCCTCC
>JAOUQV010344173.1:0-10493 GCA_028565295.1 Aspidoras spilotus
TTGAACCTTCACACTCTGCTCTTACTGGTGCAATGTGCAATTAATGAGGATTGGACACCAGGCTTGTCCAATTTAGCCATGAAACCTCCCACATTAAAATGACAGGTGTTTCAGTTTCATTGTTTAACCCCTGTAACTGTATAGTGTTATAGGATAGTAAAATATTGGTATTTGGTTGCATCAGGAAGGGAATCCGGCATAAAACATGTGCCAGATCCTAATTCGAGAGACTTGCTGTGGCGACCCCTGCTGACAGGGAAAAAGCTGGAAGGTAAAAAAAACTGTGAAAATTTTGATTACTGTTTTTGATTACTGTTTGAGAGCTCATTCTGCAGCATATCAAATAACAGCCCTCATATATCATAAGGAATAGTAGTATGGAGAAATATCCCAAAATTCTTAGAACTATAACTGATAGAGTACTGTGCAAAAGCCTGCAAAGCTGTGTTACTACATCAAAAATAATAATATAAGATGTGGTAAACACTACAAAATTAAATTTGGTGTGCTTTTTATAAAAGTTTTAAAGAACCTACAACTTAGGTTCTTCAGGAGACTTTTTGGTACTGTCTGAATAATGTTTACAACTAATATATATATGACATTTGCACAGTATATCATATATTATGTTACTCTTTATCATGCATCTGAATGAATGCGTTGAATGAGATCCGAGATGCTCAGCAGACAGCTGCATGTGCTTTAACCTGACGGAGGAGCAGCTGCGCCAGAGTGCCATTGGGCCCTCATTGGCTAAATCCCCAAACTCACCATACCCTGCTAAAGAGGGTGTCAAAGTAACACTACAAATTTCAGAGTTCTTATTGCTAGTGTATACTACAAATCTTCCATGTATACCTGCTATAATACACCACTAGCCTTTTTTTATAAATATGTATAGTAAATGCTTCTTCTGCGCCTCTTTGGAGAATTGAGCTTTAAAAGGTTCTATTGAGAAAGCATGCTTTGCTATTGTTCTCCCTAGGGAATTTATGGATTAAGCATACAGAAATGAAGGTGGATCATACCATGCGAAAGAATAGAGCATTGAAGTTCTCATTATAATTATTTGAGTATATTAAAAGAATGCTATGTGCATAAAATTTTAAATGTATAAATTATCTGATTTTAGATAAGAAACCATATTTAAGAGCTCAACTAATAGAATCCACATGTCAACACAATCCAGATACACTGTTGTTTTGTCAAGTACAATGCTTATTTTTAAAAATATAAAGTTGTTCAGTGGTCAAATGAATTAAAATTTTCATCTGTAAAATTATTTTAGAAAACCACACACCATGTACTGCTAACTAAAGAGGAGAGTGACCATCCAGCTTGTAAGCAGCGCACAGTTCAGCAGCCTGTATCTCAGATAACATGTGGCTGCAATAGTGCTAATGTTGTGGGCAGTGTATATATATATATATATAAGAAACTGTCAATTATGAACAGTATATATATATATATATATATATATATATATATATATTTGGACATGATTCATAATAGCTTCACAGAAGGAATGTTAGGGTGCTAAACTGGTCTGCCTGCAGTCCAGAACTTTCACCAAGAGAAAAGAAACAAAAACCCGGCAAAGTAGACCCAGGACTTGTAGAGACACTATAGGACAACATTCCTCCCACTACAGGAACTACAGGAATTGGCCTCCTCAATTAAAAATGTTTACATACAGTACATATGCGGGGAAGCTACAAAATAATAAACCAAATTTATGGTTTATTTAAAGACGAGTTAATAGTTAACTGTCATTTTTAACATCAAATATGTGTTCTATTGTGAATAAAACATTGGTGTTGCGACACATCACAATTTGATTTTGACATTTTACAGAACTTTTTTGAAATTATGGTTGTACTCCTCACAGTTAGGGAAGATAAGATGGATAAGTAAGCAAGATTTATTAGAAGGTCCAGAAGTTTATAAGTGAGGGATCACCTATACCAGTGTTTCCAGAGCTAGGACGCGCAGTGTGTACTCTATGGTCGTCATTTCCAAAAAAAAAATTTCTGAATTATTTAGACAATTCTTAAAACAGTTTGGCAAGTTCACTTGAGCAGTCACAAACATTTCCGTGACACTGGTCCAGCTGGGCCTTTTTAAAAAACAAAATTCAGTGCCACTTGCAATTTCAGAATGTTATTTTTTATTATTGGACCACAGATGTACAGTGTACAGTGGTGTGCAATAAGCTTTAAACAGCTTCACTTTATCAGAAAAACACGAAAATTCCCGTCGCAATATATTTGCTTTTAACAAAAGACACTGATGAAAAAATGTCATCTGTCTGTTATCACACGACCAAGCTTTTTTTCACCTGACTACAGATATCTAAAACCTGACAGCTTAAAGTCAGGGAAAACCACATGTTTATCCTTATTTATTCTAGAGATCACAATAACAACCTTTAAATAATTATATTTTGCCATGTTGCTCACCATATGTGGAACACACATTAAGGAGATGCTGCATGCCATCCGATCTCAGACTAATTAACACACAGTCATCAGTATACATAAGATGTTTCACTGTATCACCAACCATACAGCTAATTTTACACATTTTTTGACAGACTATTCATAAAAAATGAATAAAATAGGAGATAAAATGCACCCCCTTCTGACTACATTTCTGATCTGGAAAGGAATAGTTAAAACAATTATCCCATTTGACCTGCATTGTTTGGTGCGCATAAAACAGGATTCTTACTCTGTACAGGTGCATCTCAATAAATTAGAATATCATCAAAAAGTTATTTTTTTTAGTAATTCGATAAAAACAGTGAAACACATTATTCATTACAAACACAGTGGTCTATTTCAAGTGTTTATTTCACTTACTGTTGATGTCTTACAGCCAATGAAAACCCTAGAAATTATCATCTCAGAAAATTAGAATATTTAACACAAAACACCTGCAAAGCCTTCCTAAGTGTTTAAAATGTTTCCTTAGTCTCATTCGATAAGCTACACAATCATGGGGAAGACATTGGCAGTCATTGGCACACTCTACAAGGAGGTCATGCCACAAAGGTCATTGCTAAAGCAGCTGGCTGTTCACAGAGTGCTGTATCCAAACATATTAATGGAAAGTTGAGTGGAAGGAAAAAGGTGTGGTAGAAAATCAACAATCAACCGGGATAACCGCAGCCTTGAAAGGATTGTTAAGAAAAGGCCATTAATAATGTGCGTTCACAAGGAGTGGACTGCTGCTGGAATCAGTGCTTCAAGAGCCACCACAAACAGACGTATCCAGGACATTTTCTACAACTGTCACATTACTTGTATCAAATCACTCATTACCAAGAGACAATGGCAGAAGCGTCTTACTTGGGAGAAAAAGAACTGAACATTTTCTCAGTGGTCCAATGTGTTAGTTTTCAGATAAAAGTAAATTTTGAATTGTATTTTGACATCAAGGTCCCAGAGTCTAGAGAGAGATAGTGGAGAGGAACACAATCCAAGCTGTTTGATGTCTAGTGTGACATTTCCACAATCAGTAATGGTTCGGGGAGTAATGTCATCTACTGGTTTAGGGCCACTGTTTTTTATCAAGACCAAAGTTAGCGCAGGTGTCTACCAGGAAATTTTAGAGCACTTCGTTTGTCCTTCTCTAGACAAACTTTTTTGGAGATGGAAATTTCATTGTCAAGCAGGATTTGGCACCTGTCCACACTGCCAAAAGTACCAATACCTGCTTTAATAACCACAATATTACTCTGCTTGATTGGCCAGTAAACACGCCAGACCTAAACCCCATAGTGAATCTACAGGATATTGTCAAGAGGACGATGAGAGGCACCAGACCTAACAATTCAGAAGGCTGCTATTAAAACAACCTGGGCTTCCATACCACCTCAGCAGTGCCACAGGCAGATCGCCTTCATGCCATGCATGAAATAATCACTCAAAATAGATCACTGTGTTTGTAATGAATCTATATAATATATGCATTTCACTGTTTGTATTAAATTACTGAAATAAATTAACTTTTTGATGATATTCTAATTTATTGAGATGCAACTGTATTTTAAGATGCCCCTTTATGAGGTACACCTGTTCAATTGCTTGTTAACACAAATCTCTAACTAGACAATTACATGGCCACAACCAAAGAGGTGCTCAAGACAACTTGCTGAAGTGCAAACTGAGCATCAGAATGGTTGTTTGTGCCAAGCGGGCTGGTCCAAGTATTTCAGAAATTGCCGATATACAGACATTTTCACATTCAACCACTTCTATGGTTTACACAGGGCAGCTTCGTGGAGCAGTGGATAGTGATTTGGCTCTTAAAGCAAGGAGGACCCAGGTTTCCCCCCACAGTCCAAAAGCATGCACATTGGAAAATGCTAAATTGTCATTGACTTGTTTATAGATATGTGACTTTGTGTATAAGATGAAATTTGTATATGAGCATGACCTTGCTCCTGTCATTAAAAAATGGCAACTGGTGATTAAGATTATATTAAACAATAAAAAAATAAATCTATGGTTTACAGAGAATGGCTTGAAAAAGAGAAAATATCCAGTGTGAGTTGTGTGGATGAAAATGTCTTGTTGATGTGAGAGGACAGAGGAGAATGGGCAGTATGGTTCGAGTTGATAGAAAAGCAAAAGTAACTTAAATAAAATTATGTCACGAAGAATTAAGGCAGTTTTTAAGGCAAACGGGGTCCCACCAGTTACTAGCAATTTGTACCTACTAAACTGACAGGTGAGACACGTTAGGTGAAAGAAGAAAATGCAGGTAGGTACACCGCCTCTAGAACCCAGAACCAGGGCTTGGGACCTGTAAGGCAGAGAAAGGGCTTTTTGGAGGACCAAAATAAGGTGAGCGATCGCTATGTTTGTATAGTACGTCAGACATGTAAACAATCAATATCTCTCTCTCTCTTTTTCACGAACACGCCCCTCCGTGTTTGTACGCCACTCACTGGCAACGAGTAAGAGCGTTCCCTCCTCTCTCATCTCACCTCCTCCTCCCGCACTCCGACATCGTTACTCTCGTAGCCTGCGCCGAATGAGCACGAGAGCAGTCTGATCTCCGCCGTGTCTACGGTACCTCCGAGCTGGCGCTCTGAGCAAATTCCCCCGCGATCACAGCGGACATGAAACGGAGATGAGGCTCAGAAATGGCACCTTCCTGACAGTCTTAGTGTTTGGAGTGTGTGGGCTCATATCACTGTCCTGGTACACCGCGTTCAGCAATTCCAAAGGTAGACCATCTTTTTATCCGTTTGTGTGTGTGTATATGCGCGCGCATGTGAGGTGTATGAGATTGTATCAGATTAAAAACTCACCGTCGATTCTAACAGTATCGCACGGAAGCGCGTGGCCTGGGTGCTTTTTGATGCTTTTACGAGTTCACTCACGAGCCTCCAGCTCTGCGTAAACATTGCGTGTTTTCCCCTTTTCCTCTTAAAAACCGAAACAGAAATGTACAGGGGCGTGAACATCAATGGTGCCCAAGACGCGATTTGTTTGCCGATGTGCTCGCGTGAAGTTTGTCACCTGCATGTAAACATGGCAATGGTTCAAAACATCAAGTGCCTATTATGTCATAGATATCAAGAGTGTACCAATAGTGAAGAAATCATAAACGAGCATCTAGCCGAAGGCCACACAGCAGTCATTCAGGTGTGGTTGAACTTAGGGGCATGTGTCGAATTAGCGAGGTGAATTGGCAGAGCTTCTGCAGTGGGCATCAGTCGACTTGCATGTGGAGGATTTTCGCCATCTTGTGGACATAGTCCCTGACATCTGTGTGGTGTAATTAATCTATAAATTAAACCAACTGTTTATCAGCCCGACGTTCTTAATCCAGTGATTATTCAGTGTAGTTTGTGACTGTGTATGCGTCCTGACCAATATGCATATAACGAAAAGACAGATTCTTGTAGGTAATCTTTCATATAGACACGCTGACCACTTTAATAGGTACACCTTGTTAGTAAAAGATTTAACCCTCTTTTTACTTCATTTTGACTGCCATATTTCTTCCTGGCATACTTTCAACAGAGATGGTATTTTACTTTTCTTGGTTGTAATAAGTGATTGAGTTGCTGTTGCCTTTCTCTCGAACCAGTCTGTCCATTTTCGGCTAACCTCTCACATCTACTAGGCATTTCGCACGCACAACTTCCCCCCACTGGATATTTTCTCCTTTTATCACCATTCTTTGTAAACTCGAGAGATGGTTGTGCGTGAAAATCCCAGTAGATCAACAGTTTCTGAAATATTCGAACCAGCCCATCTGGCACCAACTACCATGCGACTTTCTTCCCCATACTTATGCTCAGTTTGCACTTCAGAATGTTGTCTTGACTACCTCTACATGCCTAAATGCATTGAGTTGTGGCCATGTGATTGGGCGATTAGATATTTGTTTTAACAAGCAATTGAACAGTTGTACCTTATAAAGTGGCTGATGAGTGTATATGCATCTCCCTCTGAGATGTTTCTGTTTATTCAGGTCCTTTTCTATGAAATTGTATATATAGTTCAGTTCTGTTTTATTGTCATTCACAATGTGCAGGGACAAATGTAAAATGAACAAAGGCTTCCTGTCCACTCAGGTTAACTTTTCATTTTTATACTAAGAGGTAGTGCAGTGCACTGATGCCCGTATTAAATATCACGTTCTCTATTGTTCTTCTTGTAAATATTTTAACCTTATGTCTTTACTGACGCTCTTTGTATAGACCTACAGTATAGATTAAGCTCAATTGTACAAGCAACTTATTAAATATGCATAGAATTTATATTAAAATACTGACCTCAAAATAAAAAAAATATAAAAAATAAAGAACACTTTATAGGCTTTGTGGCAGAGTGGGAAGTGCTCTCGCCTCACAGCAAGTAGTAGATCGATCCCTGTGTGGGTCGATTCGGGGATATTTATGTTTGGAGTTTGCATGTTCTCCTTGTATTTGTGCGGGTTTTGTCTAGGAGTTCCGGTTTCCTCCCGCATTCCAAAGACATGAACTTTAGGTAAATTGGTGTGTATATATAGCAACCCTTAGTGAGTGAGTGATTGTGTGTGCGTCCTACGATTGAGTGGCGGCACTGCCCTAACACGCAGAGTTGCCCAGTGGGTATCTGCTGGCCCTCGAACACTGGGATTAAACAGGAGATAATGAATTAATGAATGATAGATAAACATGTTTAAAACAGTACTATTTACAACAGGTTTACAAGTACACTAACTTTACATTCTTCTGCTTATCAAACATACTTTAGTTCCTTTTACATACAAAATATTTGATTTAAATGATCCCCTTCACATCCTGATCATATTTGTACACAATGATTTTCCATTGATCTAAATAGCTTCGGTTTTTTACAGAACGTTTATACCTGTCACTTTATAACATTATATGATACATTTATAAAAATGAGCTAGTTATATATTTAAGATATTTAAAATATGTGAATTAGAAAAAACTCATGCTTAAAAGTCAAGTTTACTAGCTAGCTACTTATGAGGCTGTGCACTTTATATACTATATTACCATAATTCACATATTGTAGTTATATCTTATCTATATTTCCACTTTATTTTGCGCTCACCTGCCTTGACCCACATATGAGCTTAAGTGACATGCCATTCCTAATCCATATGGTTCAATATGACGTCGTCCACTCTTTGCAGCTAGAACAGCTTCAGTTTGTAGTGATTAACTCTGCAGAAAGTTTGCGTCAGCATCCGCTTACCCCACTCCGTCAGTTTATGTGGCCGACCACTTTGTGGCTGAGCTGCTGTCATTCCTAAACACTTCCATTTTCTTATAATACAACTGACATTTGACTGCGAAATGTTTAGGAGCGAGGACATTTCATGGCTGGATTTATTGCACAGGTGGCGTCCTATTACAGTTTTACATTGAAATTTACTGAGCTCTATTCTTTCAGAAATATTCGTAAAAACAGTCTGAATGATTTTATACACCTGTGGCAATGGAATTTTACAAGCAAAACAATCATGAACTTTATTCTTCCATGAGATATTTACAAGTTTCTGACCACTTGGGTTGGATTTTCAATGCAACCCTCTTCTTACACTCTTCACACACAGATAGCAACACTGCAGAAGAAATGCTAGCACAGGCTTCCAGTATCCGTAGTTTCAGGTGCTGCACATCTCGTATCATCACAGCATAGACAATTGCCTTTAGATGACCCCAAAGATAAAAATGGTAGGGGGTCAGATTGGCCCCACTATCTTTGTACTCCATATACCACACCATATCATCAATTTTGTTCCAACAGTCTTAGAGGGATCTATGCAATGTGGGTTAGTGTCAGACAAATAGCGGCGTTTATGTTACCTTTACTGTTCACTTGCCTCATCACTGAACAAAATGTTTTGTTTTGCCCATTCTGCAAATTCAGTGCGCTGATCTGGGTCATCCTTGTTGAGATGCTACAGCAGCTGGAGTTTGTAAGGGTGCCATTTGTATGTAGCTAATGTCCGCCGAAGGGATATTAAACTGAGGCCAGTGACATTGCTGTGGGCTCTTGCTGAATGAAGCTAGGACAGCCACTGATGTTTCCTCATTAGTGGCAGTTTTATGTGTCCACATTTTGGCAAATCCAACACTGAACCAGTTTCACGAAGCATGGCAAGTAGTTTGCTAGGTGTAGCATGGGAGAAGGGTGGTCTCGTGGGTGTCTTTCAGGTACTGCGTTCACCAGACATCAACACAATTTCTATACATTTCTTACGTGTAAACCTCTGCGACATGTAAATGGCTGTAGACAAAGAGAAATTTGAAAGAATCTACTATTGTTTTTCCCCTCTTCCCACTGAAAAAAAATAAAGTTGGATCCAAAATAGCCGACTTGAAAATAGCCACCCATCTTGAAAATTTTCCCCCTCCCATATACTAATGTGCCACAAACAGGAAGTTAATATCACCAACTATTTTATTTAGGTGTATCCATCCACCCTGTACATATTGCTCTGAACTGCATTACACTGACTGTTAGCAGTCTGTCTGAGTAAAAACCATGCAACAGTGCCCAATGGAATGAATTAAATAATGGCCTCTGTTTTAGCTGTGATCAGCTTGCGGTCTCCATGTTGGCAGGTATAATGCAACTTTTTTGAGAAGTGTTTCCTTATGTTTTTGCTTACTGATAAACTTATACCCATTCTTGAGTATTTGCAGACAGTGAAGTCCTTATGCACATGCACAAACTGTATAAAGCCGAATCAGCAATTTGCAAACAAACCTTTGGCTATATTTCATGTTCTGTTATATAACGAGTTTGATGGCTGGTTCCTTCTTAACAGGTTCCTCTAACCCTAACCCTATACCAACTCTTTAGTGGTTCTTCTAATGCCTTTTAAATAATTGCACTACCTCAGGAGGTGAGGTTACTTTAGAACAGTTTAAATAATGATGCTCTATTTTATGACAATTAATAATAATAATAATATTTATAACAATAATTACCAATAGTAATCCTAAAATCACAATAGTATATCATAATAATATTATATATACACTCACTGGCTGCTTTATTAGATACAACTTGTTGGACACCTTTTTGCTTTTAGAAAAGATATTGTATTCTGCATTCTTTGGTTTTAATGAGTGGTTATTTAAGTTACTGCTGCCATTCTATCATCTCGAACCAGTCTGCCCATTCTCCTCTGACCCCTCACAATGCATTTTTATCCATACCATACAACTGCCGCTCACTGGATATTTTCTCTATTTTGGACAATTCTCTGTAAACCCGAGAGATGGTTTTCATGAAAATATCAGTAGATCAGTATTTTCCGAAATACTCAGACTTGCCTGTTTGGTACAAACAACCAAGCCACGTTTAACGTAACTTAAATCACTATTCTGATAATTGTTTTATACTTCAGCAAGTTGTCTTGACCAGCTATAGATATCTAAATTCATTATCTTGAGCCATGTGATTGGCTGATTAGATATTTGTGTTAACAACCAATTTAACAGGTGTGCATAATTACGTGGCCGGTTAGTGTAGGTGTGGCAGGTTTGCACAGTCTGTAGCGCTACAGCCTGTTAACAAGAAAGGCCTGCGTTCAATTCCTGGATGTGGCGTCGTAGGTTCAGTCTGCGAGAAATTAGCATGTTCTCTGTGTATCTGCATGGGTTTCCTTCATGTGCTCGGTTTTTTTCCCCACAGTTCTTTAGTGCGTTTGTGTGCTCTATTATGAAGTGGTGCCCTGTGTACGTTTGTTCCTGCCTTGTGCCCTGTGTTGCTAAGGCTAAGCTCCAGTTTCCGCGTGACATTAGGATTAAGCGGGAATAATTTACTGTATACACAGTACCATAACCAAGATACCCCTTAGCACGATACAATAAATATAGGATGGTATAATACAAATAACGTAAAAAAAAAAATTAAAAAAAATTATATATATATATATATACACAGGGGTTGGACAATGAAACTGAAACACCTGGTTTTAGACCACAATAATTTATTAGT
>JAOUQV010344209.1:0-10490 GCA_028565295.1 Aspidoras spilotus
GTCCTCTTCTCTACATTTGCCCTCCTTCTCTTCCTAACTACCAGAATCATCCTGCAAACCACCATCCGATGTTGTCTAGCTACACTATCCCGTGCCACTATCTTACAGACTCCAATCTCTTTCAAGTGACCTCATCTACTCAATATGTAGTCTATCTGTGTGCTCCTGCCTCCACTCTTGTAGGTCACCAACTCACAGCCAACTTGTGGTGCATAACAATTGACAACATTCACTATTACACCTTCAATTTCTAACTTTAAATTCATCACCCTATCTGACACTCTTTTCACCTTAACAACACTCTTTGCATAGTCCTCCTTCAGGACCAGCCCAACTCCATTTCTCTTCCTAACCACACCATGATAGAACAGTTTAAAACCTGCACCAGTGCTTTAAGCCTTGCTACCCTTCCACTTTGTCTCCTGCATACACAAAATATCCACCTTTCTTCTCTCCATCATGTCAGCCAGTTCTCTACCTTTTCCTGTCATTGTCCCTACATTCAGGGTTGCTACCTTCAGTCCTACACTCTTGACTCTCCTGTTCTCTCTCTGTCTACTCATACGCTTCCCTCCTCTTCGTCTTGGGCAAACAGTAGCCCAATTTCCTCCAGTACCATGCTTGACACCAGTACCGGTGGCGGTCGTTGTTAACCCGGGCCGCAACCAATGAAGTAACATTTAGTAACATGCTTTTTGATTTTTGGCAAATGTTTTACGCCGTATGCCCTTCCTGACGCAACCCTCACCATTTACCCGAGCTTGGGACCGGCACAAGAAATACACTAGCTTGTCCTCTCTAATGGCTGGTTTAATGTTAACTTAAATAAACATGAAATTATAATTTAAGGGCATCATGTAGTTTCAGAAAAGTTGTTAAGCTGTTAGCTGTTATTGTTTTCTTATATTCGAAAAGGCCTATAACTGTGCTTGGTTATAGAATATATATATATATATATATATATATATATATATATATATATATAATCAATAACCTATAAAATCAGAGCAGCAAAGAGCAAAGTCATTTTTTCTGGGTTCTGTATCTCTTTGCCAACAACAGTTAGTCTAACAGAAATTAACATCAGAGTTCGTGTGAGATTTGAACACAGCACTTCTTGCACACAAAGCGAGAAACAAACCCCTAAACCAACAAGCCAAACACTCAAACAGCTTGATATTGGAACTGTTAGATACATGTTGCTTCTTGTATAAAAACAAGTTAAGAAATATGGTATGTTAGTGTACAAACTATCTAAAGCAGAATAACTAACAGTGAAATCTAGAAGGTAACATAAACATAAGGGCTCCCTAAGTTGTTAAGCTTTTCCTTTTATTCGAACAGGCCTAAAACTGTCTCTGGTATAGAATATATATAATCAATAATCTTTCAAAAATCACAGCAGCAAAGCAAGAAAAAATTCAAATGTTCATTTATAATAAGCGATTTAGAATTCAAAAACCTAATATTTAATAGTTTTCTCTTCAGGTCAATGGTGCAGGCTGTATTATCACAACTGTCTAGATTAATATTTAATAAGTTATAAAAATAAACTCTTTGTATATTTCTATATTGCTTCAAAATTCTATATTTTGGTTTATCCCGGGAACAGACACTGTCTCAATATGATGAACTCTAGGTGCGACTCTAAGCAGCTATTAGACGATCGGAATAGCCTGTTTGTCTGCTCCCTGGCCTTGGCTCTTGATAGTCAAAGTTTAACTAGCCCTGTTTTACATCTATGTCCTATGCTGCAGGATAAGAGAGCAGCACAGAGTGGGATGGGTACTGTCCCGCCCTAACAGGCCAGTCCTACCCACAAAATTACTCCAATTATCTATGATGCCTACATGATTTTCTTAAGACCACTTGGACATACAACAGTTCAGTGACCATAAACTGCTGTAAGTTACATCACCATGCCGCATTGGGAGGGGGCCAGAGCAGATTACTTCATCTGACATCGCCTTTGCTAATTTACACACCTCTATAATTCTACTCTTGGTAACCTCTGACTGTGGAAGGCGTATATCATTAGCTCCAACATCTTTTTACCAGTTCACTAGAATGGGCTTCTTTTCAGAGAAACCTTACATACGTGAATGGAGAAGCATTTCAGAGCCTGATAAACTGTTTCGTATCAGAACAGTTTTCATATCAGAGATCGGGCTTCGTTAATCTGTTCTTCAGCTGTTACTGAGAAGGACGACAGGGATAAAGAATCCTGCGAGTTATGCTACACACCGGTCCTCTTGGATAATACAAGATTACAAGATTTCTTTAAAAAAATTGTCACATTATTTCGAAAGGCTGCAAAATTTAGTGACGTCAAAGGTCTTCTCTTCCATGTAAAGGGGGATTGACAACCCCTCCTCCTCCTCCCTCATCTTGCATAAATAGCATACTTGAGGGGGGATCATCTCAATATATTTCAAACTGACTTAAAAAAACAAACAAAAAAGCAAAAAAAAAAAACAACTTTATTTTGATAATGGATTGTAGATCCTGGGCTGATTATTTCAGTTCTTTTTCCCAAGGAGAGGACTATGATGATGCTGAAATGATAGAAGCAGTGAATTTTGCAGAAGCTAAAAGTCGTTTTCATGGAGAGGACTATGATGATGCTGAATTGATTAAAGCAGCGAATTGTGCAGAAGCTGAAAGTCATTTTCAATACGAAAAAGAACCTTCAACCTCTAAAACACCGACAGAGGGACAAAATACTGCAGCCGAAAGCTACCTGGGAGTGACGAGACTGAGGGCTGTATCAACGTGTCTGTATTGGCGGTAATAAGATCAGTGACCTGTGATATCCTCTACAGAATTATTGAACAAGATGTCCATGATAACTGTTACGGCTGCATCCCAGTCAACTTCAGAATCATTGTTTGTTCGAACCAGAAGATCACGATTTACATCTGAATGCAGGGAGATTGTTAAGAGAAATCTTTAAAACATGGTTGAAATACGCTTTGGTAAAAGCGCTGAAATTGAGCGGATTTGATCGGCTGCCTCCCTTAGAAATAATTATGGTGGTTGCTGAATCTACTGTGTTGGACTTGAAAGAGGTTCCCGACGTAAAAAGAGAAGTGGAGAGAGCTAAAGAAAGGACCAAAGACATTTCCAACGAACAAGTCTATGAAGATGTAAACAGGTATTGTACATTTATTTCAGAAATAGACAATGAGCCTCCGTACACTTGGGAGAAAACTTATGACGGATCAACGCCATCAATTCTAATACCAAGAAGAGTAATCATATAACAAATGTTTTAGTTACTTTTGTGTGTGTGTGTGTGTGTTATGAGCTTTATTTTTAATGACCATATTTTTGTGTACTATTTTTCTAAAAACAAAACAAAAAAATAAAATGTGTGTGTTACACTTTGACAGAGTCATTTTTCACGCGTCAGTTCATGATAAATGAGAAGTTGTCTTCTGTGGCCGGGTCTTTTGGCGGTGTTGAAAATTTACAAAGAGCCGTTAAAGAAAAACTAGGTAAGAAATTAAATGAAGTAAAAATTAAAAACTGGTTGGCTGAGCAGGATGCTTATACGCTACATAAACCGGTAATGTCAAAGTTTAAATGAAATAGAGTTTTTGTAAAAACTATTGATGAGCAATGGCAAGCGGATTTGGTTGATATGACCAACATTTCTGAGAAAAACCAAGGAGTAAAATTTATGCTGACATGTATAGATGTGTTATTAAAATATGCATGGGTTAAGCCGATGAAAAAAAAAATCAGCCGGTCAAGCAGCTAAAGCATTTGAAGCAATCTTAAACAAAGATGTGGAGATATTTTACAGCGTTCAACACCCGTAAATATATTGATGTGTTACAAGATTTGGTTAAATCATATAACCGATCGCTTCATTCAAGTATTAAAATGAGACCTATTGATGTCAACGAAGGAAATTCGTTCCAAGTTTTTAAAACACTTTATGGATTAACAAATCCTAAATTTGTCAAAAGAAAATCTTACTATAAGTTTAAAGTAGGAGAATTTCACGATTAAAAAAGGCTATGAACAAATCTATACAGACGAGTATTTCACCGTTTCTGAAACCTTAACCCCGAGATCCACCTGTTTACAGACTGAAAGACTGTGACGACGAACCGATTGAGGGGATTTTTATGAAACTGAGATGCAAAAGATCATACTAGGAAAACCTTTAAAATTGAAAACATTTTGGCTGAAAAGACGCTTAACGGAAAAAAATGTGTCTTGTTAAATGGGGAGGTTGGCCTGAAAAATTCAACAGTTGGGTTGCAGCGTTTGATATTATAAATATTGAGCTTGGACAGAGTAGCGGCAATAATTAATTTGACCATGGATGAAAGCGGATTTTACGTTACTGTCCCCAGCAATGCCAGATCGGCTATTTACCCAAAAAACAAGATTTCATGTTATACCACTAAGTTGGTGAGACCTATTGAAATTAAGGGTGAATGGGAAGTCGCGCTGGTAGAGGCTAATTATGTAAGGAATTGGTACTCTTTAGCCAAAATAGACTGCATGTTTCATATATCCCTGACTGAACGAAAAAAACAAAAACGATTCTTTGTTTGTCGGATACCTCATGCAAACTACATCAGCATTGAGAGTATAACGGATGAAATGAATAATAAAATGAAAAATCCAGAAATCGAACTGACACTAGTCTTTAATTCCGTCAAGAATAGAATAAATATGGTTACTGAAAAAAACTATGCCTTAAAGGCTACACTAAATTTAGCTATAATGTAAAAAAGAAATCGTCACAATTACGTATGACAAGCCACACTACGTGCCACTCAGCAAGAAACTTACTTCTGACATAGTTGAAATCAAATCGGATCAAAACAAACACATACCGTTTCTATACAGAAAATGTATATTTAAACTACACTTTAGACCTAGTAATCACACTTTCCGTATTTAAACATGTTAAACGGCATAAGCGGATCACGGTGTGAATGGTTTCCAGGGGATTCCAGCTCAATATGGGAACGGGCTTAGTGGTATATTTAGAAGTTTATTCAGAATGGCCAGGCCATTTCTTAAAAGCGGATTTTCATTAGCAAAACCTCATCTTAAAACCGCCGCAAAGGGAATTTCTTACACGGCCTGTCTCCTGAGAGTGTCAAATCAGGGCTTGATATTTTTACAGTACCATACACTCAAACAAGTATCAAAAAGCATACTTATATCGAAATTCTGCCGCTTTCCGCTTTGTCAGATAATTCTCCTTTGGAGTTCTTCATAGCCGGAAACGGTGAAGACTATTTGGATTTAAACAATACCTATCTACACCTGACGTGTAAAATCCTTAACCTTGATGGAAGTAATATAGCAGTCGATGCTAAAGTAGAACTTATTAATTACCCTATAGCCACTCTTTTTTCTCAAGTAGATGCAACGTTGGGGGATCGATTAATTACGCAAGCTAGTAATACATACCCGTATCGTGCCATCTTTGAATGTCTTCTCAACTATGATAAAGACGCGCTGGAAACACAATTTAGTGCAGGCCTATTCTACAAAGACACCGTGCGACATCTCGATGTAACTGAACCTGAAGGTCGAAATGATGGCCTTAAACAGAGAGCTGTCTATAGCTCTGAAAGTAAAATTGTGGATCTCCTGGGTCATATTCACTCTGATATTTTTTATCAGCATAAACATTTACTGAATGGTGTTGATATCAGGATTAAAATGACGCGCAGTAAAGATGAATTTTGTTTAATGAAGGAAGGAAATTCCAACTATACAGTGAAAATAATTAGCGCATCACTGTATGTAAAGAAAGTGGCTGTGTCTCCCTCTGTAAAGTTGGGTCATGCTCAAGCACTTCTGAACGCTACAGCAAAATATCCTATTGAAAGAGTTTGTATGAAGACATTTAGCATAGCCGCCGGAAGTCATGTTTGTTCTCAGGAAAATCTATTTTTAGGGCCGTTACATAAAACCGTTGTATTCAGGTTAGTGGATAACGATGCCTTTAGCGGTTCGTACAACAAAAACTCCTTCAATTTTAAACATTACAACACAGAGTTTATCGCTCTATACGTCGACGGGACTCAATTCCCCGCAAACTGTTTCAACCTGCTTTTCCAGCAGATAATGTGGTGAGAGAGTTCTACTCATTAATTTTAACCTTAGGAAAACAGTTAAAGGATCAAGCGCTGGCTATAAACAACAATCTTAAAGCTGACAAGGACTGCGGAGGACATCTGTCTTTAATTAAGTCGGGAAATATGCGATTGGAAATCAGATTTCGGCAAGCTCTACAGAGAACGGTGAATTTGGTTGTTTATGCCAGTTTCGACAGCATAATCGAAGTAAACAACCACAGAAACGTGCTAATCGATTTGCCTGGAGTGTATTTCTCCTCATTTACACATTAAAAATCAAGCCATGATGAACGTTTGATTTTAGAGGATTTAAAAGTGGTGGGTGGTAAAAGAGTTCGTTTTGGCGAGCTATCAGGAGCGTCTTTTTTCATATTGGATATTACATGACGTACACCTACGTTAGGAATGGCTAAAAAGGAAATATAAAGTTTTGCCACATAACATAATATTTCATGCCAACCCTCGAGTCTCCGATCGTCAAATACTTTGTAGGGATTCGTGAGATTTTTAATCAGATAAACCATATGTGACCCATGGATAGTTTTACCCTTAAATATTAATTCCCCCTTTTTATTCCAGGAAACAAGCTCGCCAGAACTCATCAGTTTGTCCCTAA
This sequence comes from Aspidoras spilotus, assembly GCA_028565295.1. Classification (NCBI taxonomy): domain Eukaryota; kingdom Metazoa; phylum Chordata; class Actinopteri; order Siluriformes; family Callichthyidae; genus Aspidoras; species Aspidoras spilotus. Next base: position 6,733 of record JAOUQV010344209.1, read on the forward strand.
CATACGAAGCTTTATTTCTATTATTTTCTGATACGTTGGTAAGCACTTCTTTAACGATACTGTCTTCAGGTTTCACCTCTTTGTCTCTCGACGTCATGTTTTGATCCTGTCCCATCACAGGGATTTCAGCCTCCGCATTGTTAGGAAGAGTCAACGTTAGCTGAGCTGTATCTTGATCGGCGATTTTTACAACGTTTAAATATCTTTGTAGCACTGACGAACAAAATTCCCCCAGTCTGGTTTAAAACCTTTGTTTTAAATAGTTTAATAGTTTAATGCTCTGAACTCTTTTGGAGTTAAAGGGATGTTTCCTCTGAGTAGGTTCAATGCAATGTTTCATATACACTGAACGATATCGTCTGAAGCATTATGTAATATAGCCTTCCGCTTCCAAGGTGTAGATTGGTATAAAAGCCGTAGATGGGTAAAGTTTTTTTTCAATTGGTTAGACATCACAAAATTTTCACTTCTTTTTCTTTTGAATGTATATGGTGGGACGCTCGTTTAAATTCACTCCGGATCTCAGTCGGAGTTCTTCTGGCATTTGAGCTTTAAGATCTACAAATAAATACCCGTATGGTCGCGACGTTGCATCCTGAAAACATTCTAAAAAAAATTTTGAGTTCCCCGGATACATCTGTCGAGCCAGTACGCCTATCTGTAATTTATCTCTAGGGTTTTTAAAAAGAACCATGTAGTTGGTATTCAGGTTAATGGTCCTGCTTGTTTTTCCTTGAAAAAATACATTTTGAACCAAGTAGATAATGCTTAGGTTTCTATGATGAGTGTATTTTGTAAAAGCTTTTTCTATTTCATCATTTTTACTAGCAGACTCCATTAATTTGTCAACGACTAATAAATTAGTTTTGTTTGGAGGAAACAGTTAATCGTCACACAATGAAGCAGGAATCCTTCAATTGGTGCTACACACAGCATGTGTAGCACCAAACAATGTTATCAGGGGTTTTTAACATTACGTCGTGACAGTTTTCCAACAACGTCTTTATAAAAAATTATTTCCCGCTATTACTAGGTCCACAAACAATGCATGAAAATGGCAGCTAAAGTCTGTAATCAAAGTTTTCCCCATTCATGTTGAAATAAACAAAAATAAAAACCAAGTCTTTAGTTTCAGCGACGGGTTGATCAGGGTTTTTCACACACTGATCCACCAGCTCTGTTAACGATTTCAAGTTTACATCTTCGGAAATGGTGTAATTTAAGGTAATACCCTTAACCTTTAACGTTGTTTTATTTTTTAACGTTCTGTACCCGTACGTTTTGGGACCTGCGCTGACAAATTCAAAAATATGGTCGTCAGAATCTAGCTCGCTAGTTAAACCCCCAAAGAAATCGCTCAAAGGCAGCATCCATTCACCCTCCTTACTTTTAAAGATGACACTGTCAGTATCTGTATATAGACATCTTTCTTGTCATCGTTCGATGAAACCGTACAACTCGAGTCTCGCATAGACGGTGGAAAATATTCCGATGAAAACATTGGAATGACATGGGGTGATCAGTTTCTTGTCCTTCATAATATACTGTGCCATAGCCACGTCATCATTTAAAAATGAGAGATGACTTATTTTATACATCCCTGAAAACATGATGTCAAAAAAGGTTTAAGGCTCGCTGATTAGCCGCGTAACGTTTTTATCACATTTTACCCCATAAAGAATTGAGGGCAAGTTTTGACACGTATCGTTTGGCCAGGTTAACAGTTATTTTGTGAGGGTCAGGTTTTATACCTTTGTTAATTTCGTAATTCCGTACGTACAACTCTTTTGAGTCGTCGTCAGTAGCCCAGGAGGGGTACCCAGAGCTTTTCTGTTTAGTTTTTAGAAACATTTTAATGTAGTCGGAAAACAAATTGGCCGAAGAATCAGGAAAGTGCCATACCTCGTACGTTTTTATGACTTTGTACCCCGACTCTACAGCTTTTGCGATCGTACACCATGTCCCTGTTAGAGCTCTTGCATCATTATCGTGTTTACATTTGTATTTTGATTGCTCTTCTGCGCACGTTCTACACAATGGGAACAACAGTTTACCAATAACACGAAAAGGGAGATCAGGACCCCATAAAACTTTAGGAGGTAAGACTTTAAAAAGTAATTTTCCAACGGTTCAAAGTTGCGGAAAATAATGACAGGGTGACCCACGGGATATGTTTTCATTTTATTAACGAAAGGGTAGAGAGAGGTGAAATCGTAATATTCAATTTTTTCACCGGGCTGAGCTGTGTAATGTGGGTTAAGTGCGTTTGTTCTGCCCCCGAAAAGAGCATCTCGAGGGTTAAGACGTTCCAGAAAGTCGCTTTCTTTAATAAACTTTTTTACATCGTCAGCATTTTTAACCATTTTATTTCACTCATGCTCCCACATCACCTCCACATTTAAACCGTAAGTGTATCGCAATTGCTCTTCCCTATCTAAGGTCCTTTGAAGAGTATCTCCAAAATAGCCGTATCCCATAGGGGGGTGAAGCATACTCTGTGAAAAGCATTTATCACAACTGTGATAGTAGCATCCGTAAAATTCAAAAGCTTTACAAACCGATGCTATAGTGACACACTGGAACGGATCGACCTTTGTACTTTCTAGAATTTCACGCCTGAATGCCAGACATCCTCTTCTTAAAATATCCACATCATTAACACAATATTCTTCCAGTCAAATATTTCACCCTTCTTAGTACGCATCATAGTTTCCGCACCGCAGAATAAAGGGTCCCGATATGGCCCTACATAATTCTGATTCTCTACAGTGTTCCAGAAATTAGGAAAATACCTATTTTTCAGTTTAGAAAAACCTATCGCTTTAGGGATACTGCTAAGCTTCATTGGTAGAAAGGAAAGGCTATCTATATAAGTCTGATTAAACTCTGGGTTTACTACCCTATTTAAAAAGAGAGGGAGCGATGTTTTGTTTTATGAGATAAGTAAGCAGGAAATACGAATTGAGTTGTGTGATATGAAAAAATATTCACTGTATTTGTTACACCTGAATTTCTTCACACAACGCTCCGCTTCATACACCCACTTGTTCCCGGTAAAATCTATACATAACATGAAATTAGCAACATGTATACCTGAATACTGTCTGGCCTCAAGGTCATAAAAAATGTACTTTTCAGTAGGGGGTTGTACTTTCACAGGTTGAATGAAACATCTGTGATCAGGATCAGAGTTTTTCTCCCTTTTTTCACCGCAAAATTCACACGTCGGCTCTGCACAATGGTGCTTGGGGAGTTGAAACGGATCGATTTTACGAACTATACGCTTGCATTTTTCACAATAAAACGTCGTCTGACACAACGAGTAGCATTTGCCACAGTCTTTAAGACTTTTAGCGACGTGTCTGTTTAGACAATATTGCGATTTGCATATTCTTTTACGCTCTGTACACTTGACGGTATTAAGAGGTTGTTTGTGGCACTCGGTGTCATTGCATAAATTACAAAGTTATCTGCAATTGTGATCACTCTTATAGCTATATGGCCCATGACAAAATTTACAAATGTAGGACTTTCCTGTTAGGTTTTTGACACCGTAATGTTTTTCGTGTAAAAACAGATAAATGGTTTTGTCATGAGGTGTTTCACTTGATTGAAAAAAGAAAACCCATGCTTGTTAGCACTCGTGTAAATAACGACGATTTTACAATTTAACCATTGCTTAAATGTTTCAATGTGTGCAAATGTAACCATATCTTGTTCAGATAAACCTGCCTCTTGATGCATCCTTTTAGCTACGT
>JAOUQV010344230.1:0-10490 GCA_028565295.1 Aspidoras spilotus
GACCTTGGTGTGATTATTGATTCTAGCCTTTCCTTCGTATCTCATGTAGATAATACCACCAGGATAGCATTCTTTCACCTTAGAAACATTGCTTAGATCAGAAATATGCTGGCACTGAATGATTCAAAAACTTGTCCATGCATTTGTTACCTCTAGGTTGGATTACTGTAATGCTCTGTTGTCTGGTTGTTCCAGTAGGTACATAAACAAACTATAGTTAGTCCAGAATGCAGCGTGTAGAATCATTACTAGAACCCGGAAATATGAGCACATCACGCGTCTTATCCACACTGCACTGGCAAATTTTGTATTTATTATAAAATACTTTTGCTTGCTTAAAAATCTGTTAACGGTCTCGTACCGCAGTACCTTAGTAAACTTCTAGTTTCTTATGATCCAGCATGCCCACTTTGATCAAAAGGTGCAGGCTATTTGCTAATACTTCATATTATGTGAGCTACAACAGGGGGCAGATCTAAGGAATAGTCTTCCAGTTAGCATTCGCGACTCAGGCACAATCTCAGTCTTCAAGCGTAGGCTGAAAACTTATGTATTTAGTCAAGCATATCCTTTACAGTCCCTAATAGTTCAGGACTCAGAGCCAGAGGGATCATGGTCATAGAGTGTTTTGGTAAACTGGGATGTTTGGATGCTGTTGCTGATTTATGTCCTAGGGCTCCCTCATGTCTGTGTCACCTTCTGGTTCTACCCTGTAGTTATTCTGCCATAGCGCTAGTCTGCCGGAGTTTTTTCTTGCTATCTGCACAACTTGTGTTTGAATTGTCCATTAGATAGTTGATCGTATCTAACCCTCTTTATTTTCTTACCCTTTCTTTATTTTCTCCATTTTCTCGTTTCTACTCTATCGGACAAGCTACACCGAATACGGCGAAGGAACCAGGGGATGTCAGTGACCCTGTCTGATTCCCTCCGACTGCCCGTTTACTTTATTATTATGCTAAATGTTATATATTATTGTTAGTTATGTATATGATTGCATCACATCACCTAAATGAGGATGGGTTCCCTTATGAGTCTGGTTCCTCTCAAGGTTTTTCCTCACCACCGTCGCCGTCGCCACCGGCTTGCTCATCTGGGATAAAACATTTTCTGTAAAGCTGCTTTGTGACAATTTGAATAGTTAAAAGTGCTTTATAAATAAAATTGTATTCGATAGAATTAAATTAACTTCTCAGTGAGGAACACAGTACTGTAACAGTTTCCTTTAATTTGTTACCACTTGTTCTAAATTTACAAGTTATACTTGTGTATCTAAATATTACATATTGTCACTTGCTCATCTTTAATTCTTTTAATCCAATGTATAATACTTTAGCTAATTAAAGCTTTAGATTAAACTCAGCCATGACACCCCCTCAACTTTGAGAACCACTTCCGTATAAACTGAATAATTAACAGATTAGGAACATTTGGCAGGTGAAATGATCACTGATAAAGTGCCCCAACACGTGTTACATCACAATCAGCTATTATCTAAAATGTTTATCTATACACTCCACAGAATTTGACGGCCATATGTAAATGGAGCCACATCGTGGACATATCGCAAGAATCTGGAGATATGGTGCCACTTTTTCAGCAACAGCTGCCTTTTGGCTGTTAGCATAAAACAGTGTCGTAGGTTTAGCAAATAGTGGAGGAACCTTCACAAAACATCCAGTCAAATAGCAGCTAGCCATGTAGTCGTGTGATCTGAGAGGCAATCCCTGAACAAGCCAGGCAGTTGGATCGTCTTTCATATAGCGGATGTTCTCTATTTTGTGGGGTCTCTTCCCCAAAGTGCTGTAAATAATCAAAAGTTGAACCAAACTATAATTAGCCAGGTGTTCCTAATCCAGTGAGCGTTCAGCATATTATTAATCTTACTCTAAACTTTTTCCTACACTATTATAAGGCACATCATAACTCCAAAGCCAGGAAAAATTTTGAACTGTAATGTAGAAATCAGTCTGTCCCAAAGTATTTCTGTCCAAAGTGAGTTAGGGGTACAGTATGGACAGTATAGTGGTCAGAATGGTGATCCCTGGAAACTTCTGAATGATAAATTAAATGAAATGACCCCTGAAATAATAAAAAGAGGCATAGTCATAACATCATGAACATCATTTTTTTAAACGCACTGTGCTTTAAAATGAATGGGGTGCTGTTTAATCATGAGGGGTTGCAAAAAGACTCTGAAGAATGATACGTGAAGGCTTGGCAATGTGATCGATCAGCACTCGTACTGCTTCGATGACAGCATTCCCACTACCTACAGGGCAAAATAACAGAACAGAGATTTAATTCATTTTACATCATGCATGGTACATTTTATAGTATAGTACCTAACTATTCCGAAAGATCACTAGATTAGGAACACATTTTTGATTAATCAAACCATAAAGATGCAGAGGAACAGACACCACACTGTGGTGAATATCCTCCATATAAAGCTGCAGCAGCTCTGCCAGTTTATCTCACTAGTTCAATTCTTGCTTCTCGGATTATCCACATGTTGTTCATTGCTGTGTTCCTACATTCATCGGTTATGTTGCTCTGTGTACCTGCAGCTGGTAAATGCCTTGTGTTATGCCGTGAAAAGTTTAAAATGACCACCAATTGGTCCATTTTATCAGTGTCTCTATGGTACATTCCAGGTGCTCCTAATCCAGTAATGAAACTGTCTAAGACTATTCAAGATATCAAATGTACCAATTTAGTGTCTACCATTAAGGGGTAGCCGTAGTCAAGTGATGGGATAGAGGGCTGGGAACCAAAATATCACCGGTTCAATCTCCACTTTATACAAGTCATGACCGAGGTGCCGTTAAGCAAGGCATCTAAGCTCCAACTGCTCATTGTGCACCCCAATAGGGGGCAGCACCCCTATTGAGCTCCAGCTGTTCGAAGTAAACTCCCAGATGTGTTAAATTCAGATAAAGAATTTCCCTACGGGGATCAATATAATATAATTATTATTAATTCACTGTAATAAAACTGTTTCACTGAATAACTGCTTGCAGGTTCCTAAAATAATAAAAGTTACAGAAGGTGTCAGTTCCAACAAAGCCCCAAGTTATGGAACAATCTTCCAATTAATGTTTGGGACTCAGACACAGTCTCAATGCTTAAATCTAGACTCAAGACATATTTCTTTAGCCAAGCATTCTGTTTAATAGCTTCAGTTGCTGTTAGGTAAATGTGCATGTCTGGATGGTTATAGGCAATAGAGTGTTAGTAAACATAAATGTTTGAATATCCTAATGTCTCAGAGAGCCCTCATTCTAACCCTAACCCTCTGGATCTCTACACACTCTATCACAGGTAGTTAATCTGTTGTAACCCAAATGAGGATGGGATTCCCCACTGAGTCTGGTTCCTCTCAAGTTTTTTTCCTCTTATCACCTCAGGGAATGTTTCCCTCCCACTGTCGCCATCCAGCTTGCTCATTGGGGAAAATTAACCATATTAAATCTCATATGTATAAAGAGTATGATATTCCTGTATAGCTGCTCTGTGACAATGTTTCATTTTAAAAAGTGCTATATAAATAAAACAAAATTAAATCTTATTTTTAACTAAGGTGCTCCTGCTAGTCTTAGTGGAATTTGTACACATTCCACATTTCTTTAATAACTCCTTACTATGATAGTATTTAATCATTCCTTTCTCTGCTAATTCATTTTGCTGAGGAACACACACTACCACTGAGAGAGTGCTGACCCAACCTTGTCTTCAACACCTGCCTGATCTACCCTGAGGTTAAATTCAACACACTCCTTCACAGATTCTTTTCTGGTTGTTAAACTTTTTTTTAGTCTGGTTCCTTTGCAGTTTTCTTCTTCTCATCATCTCAGGGAGATTTTTCTTGCCACAGTCACTGTCCGGCTTGTTCATTAGAGATAAAAAATTAACCATGTATAAAAATTTCATATTTAAATACTGTATATAATTACTGTACAGCTCTGTGATTAGATTTCATTGTAGAAAGTGATATATAAATAAAACTGAATAACAAGTATAATTTGTGATCATTACTTTTAAAGTTAAAATACCCCAATGTGCCCAGATCTATCATACTGCAGTGTATACAAGTTAAAAATGTCCTAAAAATGAATGGATTACTAATTATAATTTAGTAAAACAAATACATATATTACATTTACATATGCACTTTTGATATTATTCAGGATGTTAAATAATAAATCAATAAAAATAATTTAAAAAATCATGCACTTATCAAGATAAAAAAGTAAAAAGTGTTCTATAATATATATAATATATAATAATTGTCCTGTCTAAACATTTGGTTACTCTCTCTCTCTTTCTCTCTGTCCAACACTGATGACACTACTAAATGGTAAATATACATTCCTAGCATCCCAGGAAATGAATGAAACGAAACTATTGAAGACATTATTCACTGTGGTGTTTGACTTTGAACAGCACATAATGCTTAAGCACATTAAGTTCCAACATCAACCGCCCATTACACTGCTATTTCAAGGGCCCTTTCTCATGCTATTCAGCACTTTGTTCCTAACTGGCAGGGCCTGTATAATTTCCTCACAAGACCCATAATTATTCTGGGTGGCTGAACAAGCTAAAAATGTGCAACGAGACGCAAAGGTCAGCTCAAATAAAGTGGCTAGGCTATAGCGCTCTGGAACTGTAAAAGCCGATATGTAAATTGCAGGTGTGGATGCAAATTGGATGCAGATAACAGACAACACATGTCTGTATGAGTTTGGGAAAACCTGATTTCACTAAGGCACTATTTTGTATTTGATACCTTGACACAGGTGAGAGGATTAGGCGTCTAACACAAAATTCTATTCATATTACATAATTTGGTACCTTTAATTCACCTAGCATGTATGTTTATGTATTGTGGGGGAAACCAAAGTACCTGAAAGAATTCCATGTGGGCAGACACAGGGATAACATGCAAACTCCACACAGAAAGGACACAGGTCATCCAACCTGTGGATCAAACTTGCTGTGTGAGCGTTTGTGGACCATTCTGCTTTGTGGCACCTATTAAACAACTGAAACAAAAATTAGATTGTCATTTATTTATTGTGGGTTATGATCCAATATGTCATATCTGTGAGTGACAAAAGAATACCTATGCTTTCACTTTCTAGTGCGTTCCCCATTAATACTAAGTAAACAGACATTTACAGTCTTTATTTTTTTCCCAAACTTGAGCATGGAGGAATTTGAGCTCATTCATTCATTCATTCATACAAAACAACCTCCACTCTGTTCAACAAATATGTCCCTGAGAGTCCTTCCACCACTTCAGGTCTTTTCACAAACACTTCTATTGGATTTAGGTCAGAACTTTGACTTTATAAAACCATTAATGAGTAAAACAACTTGTGGGTTTAAGGTTGTAGTCTTGCTGCATGACCCATGTTCTCTTGAGATTCAGCTCACATACAGATGTTTTGACACTCTCCTTTAGAATGCAGGAAAAGAAGCCTGATACTACCACTACCATGTTTCAGAGACAAAATGAGGTTTTTATGGAATGCTGTATTTTTTTCGCTCAAATGTATACACTTCACATTTAAATCATATTGTACTAAGAAGTTTGTAAACCCTTTAGAATGTTCTATATTTCTGTAAAATTGTAACCTACAACATCTTCAGATTTTATCACAAGTCCTAGAAGTAGATAAAGAGAACCCAGTTACACAAATGAGATACAGTAATACTCAGTCATTTATTAATTGAGGTAAATGATACAATATTACATATTTGTGAGTGGCAAAAGTAAATAACCCCTAGGATTATCAGTTAATTTGCAGGTGACATTAAAGACAGGTGTTTTAAATCAATGGGATGATTGTGGGGAATCTCTTTTATTTAAAGAACAGAGATTAGTCACATTCTGCTCTTCACAGCACATTTGTGGAAGTGTGTCACGGCACAAAAAAAGAGATTTCTGAGGACTACTTCTCTCTGGCAGGCGATACAGCCCACTGCACACAAAAATCAGCAGATACTCAAACAGTTTCTTTCCTCATGCTATCACACTCAATAACATCTGATCAATAACATTAACACTGTACATACACGTATTATTGTCTAAATATTTTACATTATTGTTTTCAAACTACAATACTCAGTGCACTTTAGTATACTATATGTTCTTTAAATTATATTTATCTGTATATTTGTACTAGAGAGTACTTGGCCAAATAAATCTGATTCTGGTTAATAAAAGTATTTAATAATTTTTTTTTTACATCATTTTGAGCCCCAGTGGCCATTTTCAATAACAGGAACAAGGTCATACTCATATGCACATTTCATCTTATATACACATATCTATACACAAGTAAATAACAATCTAGCATTTCCTGAGTATAACTTTTTAGTTTCAGTTTTATTTGGATCTCTTTATCTACTTTTATGACATTTGTGACAACCTGATGAACTTTTGAAATCAAACATATGCAAACAGTCTGGAAAATTTAAAAGGGTTCATAAACGTTCAAGCAAAAGTGTAGCTCTAAAACCTTGCTAGCAGACTGTGGGTTGCCGGTACAGCAAATGGCGAGTTTTAACCAAGTTGTTGAATAGTTGTGTCTATATCGGAAAAGACACATAAAGTAATTTGGCTTTTGATTAGATACTTGTGTTTAAAAGTTCCATCATGCACCTGCAATATCTCATCACCACAAATATTCATAAAAATGTACAAATGTTTGAAGGAATAAAATTACAAGGAATGATTTAACTAAACAGACTCACATGGTACAACTTTGATTATCCACAGTAATCAGTGAAGTGAAAAGATGACAATGAGGCATGTGTTCAAATGCTGCAAATGATTTCCTTCTCAGAAGTTGTGACATGATGCTAATGATGCTCATAACCATAGGTGGTAACTCAGTGTAAAACTCATAACTTGCTTCTAACTATCAAAAAAATCATTCGGATGTCCACACGTAGACAGCCTAAAGATCACCAATGTCATATTCCGCCAACGCTTTGAGATGGTTGGCTCCACAAATTTGCTTTGTGGGATAGGAATAAGCTGGCCAAGTATCCCAATATCTTGTCAGATGTTGCAAACTCTGCAACTGATATAATCTATCATACACAACGGCTAGGACTGTAAATGCCCTGAACAGTTTAACACTCCATCAGAGGCATATCAGGCATTTAATAAATAAAAAATATATATAATACACAAAATTAATTAAACAGTTATACAGCTGCAGAGTTTTACTATTATGAATGATGACTGGATTAGGAACTCCTGGCCGGTGGCATATGTTACTCATAAACTCACAACTGGCTCTAATGTATCAGATGTTGACCACTACACAGTAGAATGTGCCTCAACTGGTGACACAATCAACTTTCATATAAGGAAGCTCAACAGCGAAGCTCATGTAATTTTAAATGAATTTAGGCATGTAGAGGTGGTAAGGACAACGCTGAGCATCAGAATGGGGAAGAAATGTGATTTAAGTTACTTTGAATGTGGCATGGTTGTTGTTACCAGACGGGCTGGTATGTGTATTGCAGAAACCGTTAGGATTTTTACACACAACCATCTCTAGGGTTTATAGGATGTCTAAAAAATTGAAAATATCCAGTGAGGGGCAGTTGTGTAGACAAAAATGTGAGAGGTCAAATGAGAATGGACAGACTGGTTCGAAATGATAGAAAGGCAACAGTAACTCAAATAACCACTCATTACAACTAAAGAATGTAGAAGATCATCTCTGTTGAAAGTATGACATAAAGAATTAAGGCACTTCTGAAGAAAAACAGGGATTCCAAGCTTTTAAATGGTGTACCTAAGAAAGTGGCTAGTGAATGTATAGTAAATGTATTCAGGTATTCAGGAGAGAATTAATTAATGACTGTCCAAAAGCAAATGGGACAGTCAAGGTCTCCAAAAGAAATGTGGGACATTCTCCAAAATGCTCTGTAAAGTGTACAATATAATTTTTTTTTATAAAACTGCTAACAATATAACTTAAAAAATCACCACAAATATACATAGATAGAGCATCCCTTAGTTGTTTTAATAGAGAAACATGTTTTTTTATTTATTACATGGCATGTCTTTGCATGTGCCTAAGACTTTTTCACATTACTGTACAGTAATCTGACAGAGGTTCTTCTGAAGTCACACAAGCATCCTTACTGTATTCAAAATCCAGCAGCCGTTATTATGTGTTTTAGTCTACAAAGTGGTCTGTTATGTAAATCGCTGCTTTCGTACTGTCACGTAAACAAACTTCCAGTTAAATGTAGCCTGTGAAACTATGAAATCAGTTTTTATTGACTTGATAATGCCACTGTCATAATAAATAGAGTGACCAAGAAGGCTACTGTATATACTGGTGTCTCCGCATGATGGGGAATAAAATCACCTGTGGGGTTTTGCTGGAGCTGTGACTTACCAAGTTTGTGTGTTATTTGTCTCTTTATGTCTGTCTATGTGTGACTGTGCGTGTCTTAGTGTGTGCGCGCGTCAGTGCAGCGTTGTGTTTCTCAGGAGCGTGGCCAATCCATTACAGATCTATGAATGACGTGGACCTGAATTCCATTTTTCTCCTCAATAGGTTCTCCTCATTAGTGTGTGCTCAGTGTGAGCGTTTGTAATGTGTAAGGCTTTTTATTTGTTGTTTTTGTATGTTGAACAGCTTCTGGTTTCCAAAGACATTCATTGCCTTGGTCGATCAGAACCCTGATCCTGTCTTCTCACGTGGCACGTGTCTCAACTGAGACCCTCACAGACTGTTTTTGTTTATGTCATTGTCATTCATGGTCTTAAAAAATAAATCTACCTGAACTTCTGTCCTTCTTTTGTGATTTTTGGCGTAACAACTGGACATGATACATATTTCAGATTCTTCATTGTAGGTAAAGTATTTTAGTGTACATCGGGAAATTATTTATTCAGCACTTACTCAGTAACGGGTTCATGAGGAGCACTTTACGCATGTATATATCTGGTGGGAATTTAGCGTAGTAAAGTTTAGCCCTCATCGTCTCCTCATTACTCTGTTTTAGAATCTTGCCGATGCGGATAAATCTGCAGCTATCCCTTAGGCCCTGCTCCATCGCTTCACCTGTCGGGAAGGGGGGGTGGACTAGGGGTTTGTCAGATATGAACAGTGTCACTGTAAAATTACAAAAATATATTTAAATTTATATGAAGGTACATGTGTGAAAATGTGAATTGTTACAGACCACTTCTCATTATACTGACACCACCATTTCCTCTCTTAAATCTGACATTTTCATACTTTTCTCCTGGAATTCACAATTAAAATGAATTTATCATGAACAATTGACATAGAAATGGATATTGGTTCATAATCTTAAATCACAGGCAAAAACAAAATGTATAGAATATTACAATAGATCACATTTAGGCGATATGTATCGTCTACCAAGTCAAAACCATCAAATACACGAAGGGGTCACGTATTCAATGTGTCTTGCTCGTCATTGAATCATTCATTTTCTATAGCTTCATAATCCTAGTTTTAAGGTCAAAGGGGAAAACTGCAAACGCACAAACACTGGGAGAACATGCTAACTCCATGCAGAAATTTTACGAGTCGCCCCGGCTGAGGCTCAAACCCAGGATCTTTTTGCTGTGAGGCCACAGCTTTATCCAGTGCGGCACTGTGCCCCCCCGCCTCATGATTAAAATACAGAAATAGGCACAGAATTGTGGAACTGAGGAGTAAAACAGATTTCAGAAATGTGTGAGTCATTTTCCTTGTGACTGTCATACTATATAATGTGCCGAATCAGCACCATACAAAAGATTTTTCCAAACATGTGACATATTCTTTCCGATTGTATTTTAATGATTATACGTATTTCATCTAGCTGTTAAAGTTTAGTTTATTGTTTCACTTTGTTTACACTAACAGGCCCCTTTAGATGCACATTATGTTCAATGTTAACCCAGGGAAAACACTGGAGACCAGTCAGTAAAGCCTATAAACTTTTTTAGAGTACTATACAGCAATTAGCCGGAAGGTTTTACTCAGTGTCTGGTAGAAACTGACACAGTTCTTCTGATGATTTTGATTGTCTCATTTGCACCTTTTTATCTTAATGTGTCCCTCAGAAAAACCCTTTTTATCTCAATGTGTCCCTCAGAAAAACCCTTTTTATCTCAATGTGTCTAGATAGTGATATACGTGAATGAATATATTTAATTAAAACTTTGTAAAAGTAGTTCAGCTATAAAATGAGGTGATGTCCTTCCTACCTTGATGTCCTTGTCACTGTGCACTCAATATAAGGCAGCTGATTTAGTCCTTCTTCAACTGCAAGTCTGATCTATAAACATTATAAATGTGTATTAATACATCCCTTCAAGACTTTTATTATTGTACATTATAGATTTATATCTTCAAACCAGCCATTACAGAGCACAAGCCAGTGTATTTCTAGTGCCGGTCCCAAGCCCGGATAAATGGTGAGGGTTGCGT